>MU224678.1:141814-162989 GCA_018584345.1 Thuja plicata | reverse complement strand
CCCCCCCGCTCCGTCTAGTTTTCTACCCGCACGGGCAGTGAGTCGCAGAGGCTGCGAAACCCACTACTAAGTGCAGTGGGCCTGCAGACCCCTACGGTACCCACTGTCGCATGGGAACCACGGGTTGTCCCTTGCGATGGGACTGTGGGTGGGGCCGAGACCCCCCAACCACTATATTTTAAATTGGTGTTTTTAAAAAAAAAATCATTTTCCTATTTAATTTAGTTATTATTTGTTTTTTTTATTAATTAGATTAAATCTATTTTTAATTAGCATAATTTAGTTTAATTATTAAATTATGTTTTAATTTGTTTAGATGATATATATAAATATATATATATATATATATATATATATATTTATATTTATGTATATGTTAAATTATATACACTAGATATGTTGTAATTTATTTAAATATATGATGTATATTGTTATTTGGTATTTTGGGCATTTATTTTTAATGTTGAATTAATACATTTATTATTAATGTTTTATTCGATAGGTCTTATTAATTTTAATTAAATAGGTATTTGTTTTCAATCTAGACTATTTGAGTAAGTATATGGTAGTGTCCTGTTTTAAATAGGGATTATTCGCATTACTATATCATCAAGGTCGTTAATTCTTTATGAGTGTTCAACAATTAATAGTATTATTGATTTGTAAATGGAATAAGGAATTGTATTATTCATAGATTAACATTGTATTTAATTTAATGTATTCTGAATGTGTTTTGATTATACTAAGATGTGTCTTGGGTGTGTGTTTTTATGAAAGGAATGATTCTCCTATGGTTTCATGCTTTCGGTTATCTGTTGGGTTAGATGACCCTAGGACTTAAATATAGAGGTTTTGGGATTGTACTATCGATAAGATATTTTTATGATGTCAGTTTGAGTTGGTATGAGTATGTCATGGTCCTGATTTCCTAAACCCAACCTGATCCAGATATGATGTATTGTTTGGTCCTGTAAGGACACTATGGATATTTTGTGGTTGTTGAGAACATGTGTGCACTTGAATGGACAGGTTGCAACTTGTATTACGATCTATCCTTTATGATATTCTTTTGTGAACCTAGGGTAGGTTACCTAGTTGTATAGTAGGAGGTGGCTTGCAATAAGTACCGGAGCCCACAAGTGGCTGCTAGGATTTTCTTATTGTAAGTAGTGGTAACAAGTGATAACATAATTAATCTAATTAGGCTGACCTAGTATTAAACTAATAAGATTAATGCCTCACCCATGCTTGAGCACTAACATAGGCTAAGATGGAGGATGAGTTGATGCTTACCCCCTTCGATGTGTGGTATCAAGCATCATTAGTGATCTTGTCTGTATGAAAGTTCATTGATGATGTGTATAGTCACTTGGGTGTCAAAATCCAATATGGTATTACTAGGACAAAACTCAAGGATGTGACATACATGATGACACCTTCCTATATACAGCTTAGGTTATCCTACCTGTGTCAGTACCTTTGGTGTTGTTTAGTGTTCCTTGTTTTGGATTAGAGTGCTTCTAGGATCTTCCTATGCATGGTGTATGAGGTCTTGTATGCCTTGTTTGTATTCTTGATGTATACCCCATGTGATGGGCTTGTACTATCTCCTCAGCATAGTGGGAGTGGACCTTTGGTTCCACATGGTCGGGTGGTAGTGGTTCTTATTACGATTGAGATTCTGACGGATTCTTCTTCATGCTTGGATGTTCCTTATTGCAGTTTCAGCTTCATAGTCTTTTGGAGACTTGATCAGTTACTTGATTTGTGTAATTGTACCTCATGTATATATTGGTTATCATCCTTGGAGGATGTATTGTATTGTTTATTATGTATTATTACATACCCTGCTACTTGTGGAGTGGATGTTGATTAGGTAGTATACCTTATGGTATCAGTTGTATATGTAATCATTATTATGAGATGTATATTATTGGGTTCAGATTATGTAACCTTTATGTCAGTTCTTTATTACTATAATCATAGATTAGTTTGTTTAAGTAATTATACGTCAAGGAACCCTTGAGATATGTTGTTGATGTATGCATTTTATTTCATGTATGTCATGTACTTCATTGTGTTGCTTCTACATTGTTATCATTATTATTTGTAAACATTTTTAAAAAAAAATATTTTGTGAACTTTGTGTCTTGTTTAGGTTAAGTTCTCCTGGGTTCCCTGGTGGGGCATTACACTTGGTATCAGAGCACAAGTTCCTACACTAGGAGCTCTGGGAAAATTGTGTGCCATTAGTTGGTTAGTAGTGCATGTTAGCACTCGTCTCCTTGTGTCTTTAGAGTCATTGATCATGATCTCTTATTCTTGTGTGTTGGTATGTATGAAGACTTGGTGATTATCATTTGACTGCCTCATCTATTATAACATGATAGTTGATGCATTTTGTATGTGATATGTTGTGGTGATGGAGTCCTAGTTTGAAGAACTCCATGTTGTGTGATTTCCTTCCCTTGAATGATGTGTGATTCTTGAGTGACCTATTCCTTAGCCTCTTGAGTGTAATTTTAATGATCGTGTATGATTAGACTTGCATGTTGTATTGAATTGACTTTGTTTGAATTATATGAACTATATTGTGTGTGTTGTAATCAGCTTTGATGGAATATAATTAATTATGAAAATTTAAAAAAAAAAGTAAATTATTGCTTGTTCAAAACATTGTGCATGAATTAGATGTATATATCATTTATTAGGAGTGCATTAATGGATTTAGAATTGTACTCATTATTTTAGATCAAATTGGGTAAAGGACCTAAGTCCCCAATTAAATTGTGCATTGCATCCTTAGTAGTATACTTGTAATTCTTAACCTATTTGTAGCAGTTTGCAAATGATTGATTAGGTATTAATGCTAGTAATTAAGTAGAATTCATAATTGCATGAAGTTGCATAAAGATGATGTTAGAATTTAACTTATTATCTTCCTTGAGTGATGGTGTGCATACTCTAAATGCATCTAACATGAAAGATCTTGGATGTCGTGAAGTGACTACTCCCTTGAGTGTGGCTAACCCTAGTCACCTTGTTAAGTGAGATGTTTATCTTATTTTGGTTATTTAATTTGGTTGATTGATATCTTGTTGTGTTGTATGTGGTCAACACTAATTTCTTTTGAATTTTCTTATGAATGGATTAGTCACCCAAATCTCTTTTCAATGTCTATTTTGTGGCATTAGTCACGTTCAATTTAATGTTGGAATTGCATGCATTTCTGATTTAATGTTGAACTTTGGAAGTTCTCCCACTTGGGATTTTCCTTAGACTTGTATGGTGGCTATTCTAAATTTTTGTTATTGTTGACCATGTTTCATGATAAGTATTGTTTCTATCATGTTCTTTATGGACCTCTGATAGTATGTATAAGGGAGGACATTGCAGAGTTTGCACCCTAATTATATGTGGAAGAATTGCATTAGGTAATTTATATGTTGCATGAGTGTTGCATTAAGTAAGATTGCATGAACTGTTCTAATTTTCTATTCGATATGAACATGGTTATGTGTCTTCTATATTAAGCTTTAGTACGGATGTATTTCATAATTTTGAAAACATTAAAGATATAGACTTAATTAAGAAATGTTAAACGATGAATAAACGATTAAGTAGATGTTTGGTTTATGCTTGTGTGGGAATTGTGTCATTCCTTGTGTTTATTTATTTTCTTTTGTCACCTTTTAGATTTGAGTTTCAATCATTGTTTGATTCTTTGGTTGCTTCAAGTATGGATTCTATTGAGTCTAGAGCTATTATTGTGAGCGTTGATCCTGATCAGGCCTTGAAGATTCAACATCTTGTCAGTGGGCTTAATGACCTCACTGATGGAGGAGCTAGAGTCTTCGAATCCCGAGCTTTTAGGGATGCAATTTATAAGGCTATATTGGTTGAAAAAGATCATCTTGTGGACTTGAAGGGTGTTCTAAACCAACTGGGTGAGGAACCCTCTCATGATCAAGTTGGTGGTCAGTTAGGGGTGCAGTCTAGTGAACCTGCTTCTATTTTTGGAAGTGATCATACTCCGGAAGCTGGGTATTCTGGAGGTTCTTCTACCTTTCCAAAAGGTAATTAGTTTCAGCAGAAGGGAGGAATCATTCCTCCTACTTCTATTGGTCCTCAGATTAAGTATCTTTGTAATAATCAGTGCAAAAAGTGTAATAGGACTGATCAGGCAGTTCTGAGAGGGCATCAAGATGTCTTTAGGGGTGTTGTTTAGCGGTCTAGTGTACCTTTAGTTAGAGGAAGCGGTGGTGTTAGAGCTTGTTTTACTTGTGGACGACTTGACCATATTGCGGTTAATTGCCCTCAGCGTGCAGTGTCGTTCTCAGGGCAGAGGTCAGTGGCTATTGATCCTACATTTGGAGGTGTTTGTAGATCTCACAAAGTGTATGTAGCCTTGGATCACCTTCTAGCGGTGTGTCGTTCTTCTATGAGTGGGGTTGCAGATGTCGGACCAGTAGCTAGTTTTTAGATTCTAGCAATAGGGGATGATCCCCCATGTTCTAATCAGAGTCCTAAGAAGGATTCTAAGGAATCCAAACTTTGAGTTTTTCAGGACTTGGATTAGTTGTTTTGTGATGAGAGATTTATTACTCAACCTTTGTTTTAGGCTTCTAGGAGTAAGCCTAGTTTTAGGGGAGGAGGATGTAATACCCACCTCTTAGTTTGTTTTTCAGTTTGTGTATGCCGAACTGTTTTAGGCATTTTGATGTATGTGTGGTTATTCAATTGATCTTAAGGATACTTATGTGTTACATTTTAGTATATTATTGATCCATTATCATCATGTTGTTTCATTTGTGTATATGTGATTTAGGGTTATTTTATGATGCTTTTGTATATGTTAGGACTTCATTTCGATTATGGTTTTCTGACAATACTGACCTTAGATTTATATGCACATGGATCATTGTATGTTTTCATTACTGTTTGATGTGCTTGGTATGGTATGGGATAGAGTCATAGTTACTTGCTTCGGCAAGATCCACATGATAACCTAGTCTCAACCATTGTTTTTCATATGATATATGCATGTATGTTCGTCTTTGTGATGACAGGTTTGTAGGTACCGGGCTATGTCTTCCCTAAATTGGTAGGAGTGAGCGTGCCCTATCACATTAATCTCAATGGTAAGAGAGGGGAGATAGTTTTCAAGTCCAGATTCTATCCTAAACCTAATTGTCCTAGTTAGTGGACAAAGTATCTGTTTGACTACCCTTATCAAATTTGTATAGTTGATAAGAATTCGTGTATCCATTTCCTAGTGCTTGTCTGATTTTGCATGTGTTTGATTTCAGGTGCTTGATGTGATTATGTGGGTGTTATATCATGTTATTTATTTAATTGAATATTATTGTGATTAATTATTAAATATAGGGTATTTAATTAATTGAAAATTAAATTAAATACCTATGTTTAATTGGTAGGTTAATTAAGGTGCAATTATTGAATATTAATATTTAATTGTAAATTAGAGTAAATATGTTTTTATGCTTAGTTAAGTAATTAAATATTTAGTTTCATGGATAATTGTGATGTAATATTTAATTTATTTAATTTAGTATTTTATTAATTACATGTGCAAGTTTTGTTGAAAAGTATTTTCAAACTCTAGAGATCTCAACTTGATTTTAGGATTCAAAGTTGAGATGTGGAATTAAAAGATATTTTAATTATTAATTGTTATTTTCTTTCAATTTTTGGGAGAGTCCTTTTAGGAGTTAACTGGATGTGTTGTCAAGCGAGTTTGCATGTTTAGGGGAAATTGAATTCCATTAGGAGGGAATTGGGGTTTCATTTGGGATTAACAGGTTTGGGAGATTTGAGAGTTGGGTGTGGGTGCTTGGCTTGGGAGAAATTGAAGAATCTTGTGGTTGGTTGTTGGATTGAGGAGTTGGGTGAATTTGTGGTTTGCATGTGCTTGGGTATTCATAGTTTCAGATCTGTGGTTGATTTGTGCTTAGAGGTTTTCAGGATTTTGCATTCTTCAAAGGCATAGTCTTAGATTTCTTGCATTGGATTTGAGGTAGGATTTGAGATCCCTAAAATGGTTTTCAATTTTTCAATCATGTGGTTCTCTGTGTTTAAATGGATGCATGTTAAATCATTATGGTAATTAGGTATTTATTTGAGTTTTTGTATTTCTGGGTATTTAGGAAACCCTTAGATCTGTTATTTCTATTACTTATTATCACTTGGCACAGCTCAGTAATGCTGGCCAAATTTCGTTGGAAAATACCTTCTATAACTCTTAGAAATTGATAAATTAAATTGTCTATAGATTAAACTGTAGAAGAAAATAAATATTTAGTTCTATGTGTTTGCATTGAAAAAATAAATCTTAAAGAAAAATATAGCTCTCTCAAAAAAATACAGAGTCAATTTAACCAAAAACTACACCAGTAAAAAATAAATAAATAAGAAAAGATAAAAAGTTAAAAGTCTTTTTTGAAATTCCGTTTTTCGGAATTCCTTTATAAAAAAAATGTATAAAAAAAAATGCAAATGGCTTGGTTGAAATTGTTTAAAAAAAATTAAATTTAAAAAAAAAAAAATTATTTAAACCGATTTGTTTGGGGGCGAGGGCCACCAAACCCCCCAACCCCCCCCTTACCGCTCCGCGCGGTTTCCTACCCGCACGGGCAGTGGGCCGCAGAGGCTATGGAACCCACTACTAAGTGCAGTGGGCCCGCAGACCCCTGCGGTACCCACTGTCGTGTGGGGACCATGGGCTGTCCCTTGCGATGGGACTATGGGTGGGGCCAAGACCCCCCACCACTATATTTTAAATTGGTGTTTTTTTTAAAAAAAATGTTTTCCTATTTAATTTAGTTATTATTTGTTTGTTTTATTAATTAGATTAAATCTATTTTTAATTAGCATAATTTAGTTTAATTATTAAATTATGTTTTAATTTGTTTAGATGATATATATATATATATATATTCTATTAATATATATTTATGTATATGTTAAATTATATACACTAGATATGTTGTAATTTATTTAAATATATAATGTATATTGTTATTTGGTATTTTGGGTATTTATTTTTAATGTTGAATTAATACATTTATTATTAATGTTTTATTCGATAGGTGTTATTAATTTTAATTAAATAGGTATTTGATTTCAATCTAGACTATTTGAGTAAGTATATGGTAGTGTCCTATTTTAAATAGGGATTATTCGCATTACTGTATCATCAAGGTCATTATCTCTTTATGAGTGTTCAACAATTAATAGTATTATTGATTTGTAAATGGAATAAGGAATTGTATTATTCATAGATTAACATTGTATTTAATTTAATGCATTCTGAATGTGTTTTGATTATACTAAGATGTGTCTTGGGTGTGTGTTTTTATGAAAGCAATGATTCTCCTATATTTTTATGCTTTCGGGTATCTGTTGGGTTAGATGACCCTAGGACTTAACTCTAGAGGTTTTGGGATTGTACTATCGATAAGATATTTTTATGATGTCAGTTTGAGTTGGTATGAGTATGTCATGGTCCTGATTTTCTAAACCCAACCTGATCCAGATATGATGTATTGTTTGGTCCTGTAAGGACACTATGGATGTTTTATGGTTGTTGAGAACCTATGTGCACCTGAATGGACAGGTTGCAACTTGTATTATGATTTATCCTTTATGATATTCTTTTGTGAACCTAGGTTAGGTTACCTAGTATTATAGTAGGAGGTGGCTTGCAATAAGTACCGGAGCCCACAAGTGGCTGCTAGGATTTGCTTATTGTAAGTAGTGGTAACAAGTGATAACATAATTAATCTAATTAGGCTGACCTAGTATTAAACTAATAAGATTAATGCCTCACCCATGCTTGAGCACTAACATAGGCTAAGATGGAGGATGAGTTGATGCTTACCCCCCTTCAAGGTGTGGTATCAGGCATCATTAGTGATCTTGTCTGTATGAAAGGTCACTGATGCCGTGTATAGTCACTTGGGTGTCGGAATCCAATATGGTATTACTAGGACAAAACTCAAGGATGTGACGTACATGATGACACCTTCCTATATACATCTTAGGTTATCCTATGTCTTTCAGTACCTCTGGTGTTGTTAAGTGTTCCTTGTTTTGGATTAGAGTGCTTCTAGGATCTTCCTATGCATGGTGTATGAGGTCTTGTATGCCTTGTTTGTATTCTTGTTGTATACCCCATGTGATGGGCTTGTACTATCTCCTTAGCATGGTGGGAGTGGACCTTTGGTTCCACATGGTCAGGTGGTAGTGGTTCTTATTACCATTGAGATTCTGACGGATGTTCCTTATTGCAGTTTCAGCTTCATAGTCTTTTGGAGACTTGATCAGTTACTTGAGTTGTGTAATTGTATCTCATGTATATATTGGCTATCATCCTTGGAGGATTCATTGTATTTTTTATTATGTATTATTACATACCTTGTGACTTGTGCATTGGATTTTGATTAGGTAGTATACCTTATGGTATCAGTTGTATATGTAATCATTATTATGAGATGTATATTATTGGGTTCAGATTATGTAACCTTTATGTCAGTTCTTTATTACTATAATTGTAGATTAGTTTGTTTAAGTAATTCTACATCAAGGAACCCTCGAGATATGTTGTCGATGTATGCATTTTATTTCATGTATGTCATGTACTTCATTGTGTTGCTTCCACATTGTTATCATTATTGTTTGTAAATATTTTAAAAAAAAATTATTTCGTGAACTTTGTGTCTTGTTTAGGTTAAGTTCTCCTGGGTTCCCTGGTGGGGCATTATAGTTTTCAAGAAATTATTCCATTTTGTTCTGGCTTCTATCCATCTAGTCAATATCTAATGCATCAAAATTCTCTATTTCATCCCAAACAACATTCCTATATTGCTTCAACCTTTGGTTTTTTTATGCATACTTGTATTTAATTTTAGACACCACCAATTTTAAATCTCCAATAACTATGAGACATCTAATTCCATGTCTTGAAGCCAGTCTCAATCCTATTAACAAGGCTTCATACTCTGTAACATTATTAGTACATGAAAATAATAGTGTGAATGAGAATTTGAATGTCTTACCAGTGGGAGCTATTAACAAAAATCCAGCACCAGATCCCTCCCTAGAACTAGCACCATCAAAATACATAACCTGTAACTTACTTTGTTCTCATAAATTACTTTTGTCCTCAGATAATAACATAGGTTGAAACTTTCCTTCAACCTCCTTGTCATGCACTTGGAAAGATCCCATATCAGTGTCTAGAAAACATGTCATATTATCATCATCTTCTTCCTTAATCATGTGAGGAGTTCTGGTTTCTCTGGACACCTTGATATTTTCACTAGCAATATTAAATGTAGCAAAAGATAGATCACATTGAATACTTCCCCCCATTGAAGCACTCCATTTTTTGGATAATAACATTCCATATCAGGGGGAATATCCACAACCAGAACACTCATTGTTAGTACCTTACCTGGGCATGTAGCAAACTTATAGGGCAAGGCCTTGACAGTACCAATCATAGGCACTTCTCTAGAATCTATGGCTTGGAATCTTCCATGGGGTGTATCAACTTTTAATCCCTTTGACTTCATCACCTTAGCAGGCATGACAATATTAGATGCTCTAGAATCTATCATACAATTTTTTAGCATCTTTTCATTTATAACCAAAGTTAGGAAAAAAGGATCTACAGTCCCTGAATAAGTACTAACAATATTTGTATCCAGATAAATTGGAGGAATATATGAAACAAGTTCATCAGATTTCTTTGGCTTACTTACAAATTTATCTTATGGATCCACCACTTTCATACTGTCTCCTGGTCCAAGAATCTTTGTAGAACTAACACCTTTTACCCATGTTAAAGCTTTCTCCTTATGTTCACTGATCCTTGTCATTTCTAATAAAGGAAACTTGACAGTAATTTGAGATAGGAGTTTCCCCATATCAACAGGGATGTATTTCATGTTAGATACATCTTGCTTTTTATTTACAAAATCTTCATCCTCAAATTGAGTGGCCAATTTGGGCTCATCCCTCTTTTGTTGTTTACTTTCCTTTTTAGGGGGAGGAACAAGATTTTCTGGTGTTTTTGTCTTCTCTTTATACAATATATTTGGACAAGTAGGCTTATTTTCTTTTTTAACCAAAACTTTCTTGGCATCATCAGCCTGTTTTTCTTTTTCTTGTGGTTGTTTGGTATTTTCTTTGGTTTCTTTAATAAAAATACTTGCAGGTTTTCCATCTGCATTCCCAATTGTTCTATTTCTTAAATTATAGTTACCCCTTTCTTGAGTAACCATGTTGGTCATGATTTGAGCAATTTTATCATTAGAAGGTCTTCTAAAAATAGCGATTTCCTCACCCTTCTTAGCATTGCACCTCATATTATCAATTTCTCATTCTTCTATATCAAAATCATCTTGCTGATAATATGTTTCTTTTATGTTCAATGAGCCAGATGCAAATTTTTTTTAGTCACATTATCAGAGACCATTTCATCCAAAAAATGTGAAGGAGACATGGCACAATCATTATCAACATACAATTCATCCTCATCATCCTCTTGATTCTCACTACCATATATTTTTGAAGTGACAACACAATAGTCAGGATTTTGAGGGGATTGGCAAGTCATGCACCAAGAATTGTCATTGCAAATATTTGTTAGAATAGCTGAGAGGGGGGGTGAATCAGTGGCCTTAAAAATAATTCAAAAAATCCAACCAAAACTTATCTCTCAAATATAATACCCTCTAGTTATCTTTCAGTCCATCAAGATGTATGCCTTAAATAACTTTAACAAATATGCACTGCTTGGTAATATATATTATTTATCATTTCTAGACTTTACCGAATAGCGGTAAATAAACTTAGTGTTAACCGACCAATCCAGTTTCAATAATGTGTAAAGAAAAATATCAATGCAATGAAACATATACACATTTGACACAGATTTTCACGTGGAAACCCAATATTGGGAAAAACCACCTAGGACCAGTAACCCAAAATATTTTCACTCTTCTAAAGTGAGCTCGGTGAAGAGCCAACCCTATTAAAGGTTACAATACACACTGTTAAGTGTGACCTTGTTAGAGGATTTAAAACTAATAGTTTGTCTTTTTACCTAGCACTCACTATGTTGTTAACAAGAAAACCTTTTGATACTCTTGAGTATCTCAATACAATAAGGACTGTTAAATCCCACTCGGTTAAGAGATTTTCTGAATCAATGGTTAAACAGATACAGTAAATGATTTGTTAAAAATACAACTTTAACTTGTAGATATTCAGATCTATTGTTAGTCCAATAATAACTCTCTGATCAATGTACACTTTAGTTCCTTTTCCTTCTTTCTTTCTTCCTTCTTCTTGGTGAATGCTCTGTCCTTTGTTGCTCAGTGTCTGAAGAATTCCTTGGCTCTGTTCTTCAACCTGTATGATCAGATCTGCATGAAGAATTCAATCTTCACCAGAATTATACTCAGCATTCCTCTCTTCATAATTAATTCCTTATCTCTTTATGTAGACATGATTAGCCTCTTAATCTCCTTTTTTTTTTCATAGATCACTTCTTGATCCGTAAAACTCGCCATGCTTGCTTTATCCCGTAAATCTATGCTTTAGTTTTATTCCGCAAATCTCTCCTTGATAACTGTGAATAAAACATGCTTTAATTATCTTTCCTTTCTTTAGTTTAACTGATCATTAAAAATAAAGAAATCAATCAATCAATCCCTAAATATAGCTCTGTCAGCTAAGTAGTTTTTTCATCCTTTAACTTCAGTTCTGATCAGTCATCAACTCCAGTTTACTGCGGTGCTCGGTATACACTTGCTCGGTAACACTTTCTCAGTTACTACGGTGCTTGGTATACACTTGCTTGGTAATGTTTTCTCAGTTACTACTGTGCTCAATTTACACTATGAACTACTTAGGGTTCATTATCCATCTGTGTTCACTGTCACTCGGTGTATATAGACCTTTTAAGTTATACCGACCATATAAACTTTGTCTTTTCAGATCTTCAAGTTTATGAAAATATGTGTATAATAAATCAGACTATATCATGTTGACATCAATGACAATACAATACATTAACTGATTTAATGACTTGCATTCACTTTTGCATCTCAGTGATCGTCAACTTGTCATCTTCAAGCATTCAATCAGTTATAGCTCATCAATCTCTCCCTTTGGCATTAATGGAAACATACTATGAAATATGCAGTATAAGATATGCCATAACATACCAAACTTATTGTTCTATAACCAATTCAAATATTGAATCTCAGTAAGCTCTTCTAGCTTAGATTTGATTATGTTGTGTACTCTCCCTTTCTTCATTCCCTTCAATGGATAGGTGTAGCAATTATTGTAGGATTTGAGAGACAAATCCATAGAACCCAAAGAACACCTGCATGCAAGAAACATGTAGCAAGAAAGATGCAGGAAGAGGGAAAGAGAAGAACTCAGAAGTTGCTCAAGAAGTGACAGCTAAATTGTAATATGAATTAATTGAAAAAATAATTACAAGGTTCAACCTATAAAGGTGAACAAAACCCTAAATCCTAAAAAAGCTAAGTTGCACATTAATAATTAATAAAAGAATTAATTATTAATGCACCTAAAAGAAATCTTGAGTACTAAAGAGTAATAACTTAATTAATTAAATCAACATGATTTAATTAATAAGCAAACTAATGATTACTCTAACACCCCCCCTTAAGCTAAGTGTAGGGGGTAAGCTAACCTAGCACAGCTATGAAAGAAAAAAATGGGTCCCGACAATAAGGCCTGATCAGGTACCCATTACAAGGAAATCTCTGTAAACCGGAGACAAAGAAGAAAACCCAGTGGGAAAAACCCCTCTCCAAAAAGAGATAGAAAAAAGAAAAAAAGAAATGGCTCAAGAGACTCTCTCAAGACCATAAGTACAACCAGCCCCCCCATGAGAGAGGGATGACACACCAAAGTCCCCCCAAAATGAAGAAGCTCCTGTCACAATTTTCTGATGTAGAATCCAAAAGGAGATCCGGAAGCGGCAAATGATATTCCTCTCCTTGGGAAGAAACAAATCCAAAGGACAATGTTGAAGAAACCCTGTGAAGAGTGATGAACCAATTTGTCTTAGGATGTGTGCCATGATCAGATGCTGAAGAATCTCTCTGTCAGAACTGAAACAAATGATGCCAAATCTAAAATAATGTGGAGAATCCTGAAATGCAACTACTAAATGCACAAATAATGGTGGGCGAATAGTGATAACCTGACTGTCAAGGTAGAGGAGATGAATGTCCTCAAAATAATCCTCCAAATCTGCAGTATAAGACTCAACAAACAATAAATATATGTCTGCAACATAAGAGTCCATGTAGGTTTTGAGAGACAAATCCATAGAACCCAAAGAACACCTGCATGCAAGAAACCTGTAATAAGAAAGAAGCGGGAAGAGGGAAAGAGAAGAACTCGGAAGTTGCTCAAGAAGTGAGAGCTAAATTGTAATCTGAATTAACTGAAAAAAGAATTACAAGGTTCAACCTATAAAGGTGAACAAAACCCTAAAGCCTAAAAAAGCTAGGTTGCACATTAATAATTAATAAAAGAATTAATTATTAATGCACCTAAGAGAAAGCTTAAGCACTAAAGAGTAATAACTTAATTAATTAAATCAACATGATTTAATTAATAAGAAAACTAATGATTACTCTAACAATTATGCCTTTCCGTTTCTTTTAGAATCTCGTCTCCCTTTCCTAGATAGATATGTAGCAATTATCTCCCTTTGATGGATGGTTATTTCATTGAATCTTTCTCTCCCTTTAGATGTTCTTCTTCCTGATGTATATTTCATTGAATATCTATCTCCCTTTGATAGTAATGCCAAAAAAAAATTATAGCTCTATAATAGCCAACAATCTTTTTCTCCCTTTGAAGCTTTATGTCCCTTTAGTGGATTGATATTTCATTTTAGTCCATATCTTAGCTTGCATCAACATGATTAATCTTCTGATAATGTGTAGGATGATGCAGTCCCTAGTCAGCTTAGTGACCAGTAGACAAGGGAAAAACCCCTAGTCTATTCCTCGAGTACTCAAATGTATCTTTTGGTAATGGTTTTGTGAAGATGTCTGCTAGTTGTTCTTTGGATTACACATATTCTAGTATCACTTGTTTCTCTTGTACTTGTTCCCTCAATTAATGATACTTAATAGCTATGTGCTTTATCTTAGCATGCATCGTAGGGTTCTTTGATATGTTGATAGCACTAGTATTATCACAATAGATAATTATTGGGTCAATAATTTCCTCATTCATACCTTTCAGGAATTGCTTGATCCATGCAATGTTAGAGAAATTTGAAGCAACAGCTACATATTATGCTTCCACAGTTGATTAAGATATGCATCCTTGTTTTTTACTTATCCATGTGACAAGTCTGTCACCCATAAAGAATGCTCCTACTATAGTGCTCTTTCTATCATCTATGTTTCCAGCCTAATTAGCATCAGTATGAACTTGTAGCACAAATTTGCCTTCTTTATTGTACCACAAACCATAGTCTTTAGTATTCTTCAGATATCTCAAAATTCTTTTAACAACAGTCATATGTGATTCCTTAGGATTAGCAGAGAATCTTGCAACTATACCAACTGCAAGTGTTATATCAGGTCTAGTGTGTACAACATACATTAGTTTTCTAATCATAGATCTATATAAGCTCTAATTTACCTCAATTTTCTTTTCTTCCTTTTTCAATTTGCATCTGTTTTCCATAGGTGTTCCAACTGGTTTTGAGTCCTCCATCTTGAATATCTTAAGAACTTCTTTGATGTATTTGGATTGTGTGATGTAGATTCCTTCATACTGTTGTAGAATCTGTAGACCAAGAAAAAATTTGATCTCTCTAAACATTGACATTTCAAATTATTTTCTCATTTCATCAGAAAATGACTTGCATAGCATATCATTACCTCCAAATATGATATCATCAACAAATATCTCAGCAATCAAAGTTTTATCATCAGTATCTCCTTTCAAATATAGATTATTGTTGTCACTTGTTCTAACAAATCCAATACTAATGCGATAAGAGTGAAGTCTTTCATACCATGATCTTGGTGCTTGTTTTAATCCATACAAGGCTTTGTGTAGTTTACAAACCATGTTCCTCTTGTTAGGATCAACAAACCCTTCAGTTTGTTCAATGTATACCTCCTCTTCTAGTATTCCATTCAGAAATACAGATTTAATATCCATTTGGAATACTTTGAATCCTTTAAAAGAAGCATAATCAAGTAGAATTCTTACTCCTTCTAGTCTAGCAATGGGTAAAAAGGTTTCTCCATAGTCAATACCTTCTTCTTGTGCATACCCTTTGCATACCAGTCTTGCTTTGTTCCTAGTGACTTCTCCATTCTAATTAAGTTTGTTTCTGAAAATCCATTTAGTGCCAATGAAATTTTTTTCACTTGGTCTAGGTACTAATGTCCATATTTTATTCTTCTCAATCTATTCAATCTCTTCATTCATTGCACTAACCCATTCTTGATTCTCAAGTGCAGTATTAACATATTTAGGCTCAAAATCACAAATCAAACATCTAGTGTTAAGAGACTTACTTCTTGTTCTCATTCCCGCCATTTTGTCTCCAATGATCTAGTCATATGGATGGTGTCTTCTGAAATGTTTAGCAAGTATAGGTTCAGATCTATGTTCTTCATTTTGATCTTCATTGCTCGGTTCAACATTATGACCATTTTCCTGATTCTTGATATGTGCAGCCTGTTGCTTGGTTGCATTGTTCTGTCGCTTGAGGAAGGTGTCAGGATCTTATATGTAGACAAATCTATTGTAATCTTTAGGTCCCTTTCTTCTTTCCTCATCATTTTTCTCAACAAATTCATCCACTTTAATATTTGCACTTTCAATGATTTTGTTAGAAGATTTGTTTAGACATTTATAAGTTTTGCTTTTAGCAGAATATCCTAAAAATATTCCTTCATCACTTTTAGAGTCAAGTTTCCCATTTCTATCATCTTTTAGTATATAACATTGACTTCCAAAAATTCTAAAGTAACTCAAATTTGGTGTGTATCCATACCATAGCTCATAAGGTGTTTTATTTGTGTCTTTCTTCAATTGAACTCGGTTTAGTGTATAGACAATAGTACTTACAGCTTCTCTCCAGAATGTTTGTGTGATGTATTTTTTAATCATCAGTGTTCTGGCACAATCAACAATTGATCTATTCCTCCTTTCAGCAATCCCATTTTGTTGTGGTGTTCTTGGTGCATAAACTTTTCTTGTAATCCCATGCTCATTAAAAAATTTAGTGAATTCATCATAAATAAATTCTCCTCCTCTATATGATCTTAAACATTTCATTTATTTTCCACTTTTTTTTTCAACTTTAGCCTTATATCATTTGAACATCTTAAATGCTTTAGATTTCTCTTCTAAGAACATTACAGTCATCATCCTAGAATAGTCATCAATAAATAGAATAAAGTATCTATCACCATGATAGCTCTTTGTTCTCATTGGTCCACATAAGTTAGAATGGACTAACTCTAGAATAGCATTAGATGTGTAGGTTTTTCTTTTGAAGCTAGACTTTGTCATTTTTCCTATTTGACAAATTTTGCACATAACATGGGCAGGCTTTGAAATACTCGATAGCCTCTCACTTTTTTTTTCTTACTTATCTTATGAAGACATTATATTTTTCCATTAGTATATGCAAGGAAAAACATGATCAACACCATCAATTTACACTACACTGATAGACAGGGCACAACACTACCTGATGCCAAGGTTACCTGATACTACCAAGTACAAAGCATGCCAACAAACACTATTCAGTGTTACCTGACGACAAAAAGGACAAAGGAACCTGATGAGTAACCAACAGTGCAACCCAAAAAAATAGCAAAGCGTGGAACCCGATAGATGAAGGGAACTTGATAATCAATTCAATAAAGGAACACTGATAGACTTTTAGTTCAACCCGACGATCAAGAACTGACAGTCAGTTACATCCTGCAAAAAGTGGATCTAACTTTCCACGTCAGATAAATCACTGAAGTTTTATATTTAGCTTCTTGATTTGTTTTAAATCCATTATGTGCAGAGAAAGCAATGTAATTATTATTATTTTTTATCAGTATAACTATATTAAAATATGGAAAATAAAGGATCAAGGTCAAGTTGTATACCTTGGATCAAGAGTTAACATTGTAATGTGTGATTCTAGAATAGGTCAAATACTTGTATAAATAGATGCTCAATCAATTGTGAACATTTTTTTCGATGATGATTGTAGCCACTGAGATCATCTAAGGATCAGACCAGAGAATTCATGTAGAAGGATAAAAAAGGATCAATTCAGTTTCAAGAACAGAACATAGGCTACCGACGAGTAGGAAAGGGTATTAATCAATCACTATAGGTGATATTCATATTATGAGAGCTTTAATGGATCTATGATCAGAAATTGTAGATTGCATACAGTTAGGTCAAACATATTGTACTCATTCTAACAAGTGTAGTACACTTAAGAAATCCTTTCAAGGAAGGTGGACTTAACAGTCCTATTGTAAATCTCTTAACTGAGTGCACACTTCATTAGTGTTGTTAAAATCTCTTAACAGAGTGAATCTTAATAGGTCTCCACTTTAATACTCCTAATAGGGTAGATCATCAGAAGTGATCAATTGTAAGCCTTTATCAGCTCCCTTCCATTCTGCAAATAGTGAAGTTTTGTAGGTGTCATCCCCACTACAGTTTTTACTTCCTAACAGGAGTTTTCTGTGATATCATATCTTTTTTTATGTGTTTATTACTTTCATGAATGTTTCTATGGATGTTGAATATAATTAAGTTTATGAATTAAGACTACATGCATAAGAAAGAACATCAAAAATGGTCAGTAATACAGTAAATATTGTTTACTAATGATGAAAGGTGAAAAGTGTTAAAAGTTTTAGAGGTACTGATTCACCCCTCCCCTCTTAGTACTACTTCCCATTAACCCCAAAAATTGGTATCAGAGCTAAGTCTCTTCTTGGAAAGCTTAAAGGCTTAAGAGAAAATATCATACAATGGAGAAGTACAAACTTGATAAAAATATTGAGAATAAAAAGCTTGAAATTCATATGTTCTATGAACAGTATAAAGAAGTGATAATCAAGATGAGAGAGCTATTGGATGAGAGAAAAGGTATGGAAACTTGAAGCAATGAAAAATATTATCAAGAAGAAGAGATTCCAAATTTCTTTGAGTCTTCAAGATCAAATACAAGTAAATATCACAAATCTAAAGGAGATCAATCAACATCTAACAGAGAAAATAAAGATGTTGCAAATTGATCAAGAGACCTAGATGGTAAGAATGATTGATGTGATGAGTTCTTCTAGATAATTTGAAATAGAAAGAACACCAACTATTGATGACAGGAGGAAGATCATAGAGAAGCTACAAGAAAAGGAGTTAGAAATTCAAAGACATGTTGAGCATCACCATGAGATTACAAATCAGATTATTCTTATGAGTAAAGAAGCAAAAAGAATGAATATAGAACTCATTGAAAGAGTACAGGCTATCGGTGAACTAAGAGAAGAGAATGAAAAACTAAAGCATGATGTTAGAGTTCAGCAACAGCATAATGAAATTATTAGAAAGGCTGAAGAAAACAATAAAATAATGGATGATTTTATTGAAGGACAACGAAGAGTCAACAACAACAATGGTGTTGACAGGACTTAGGTGACCGGGTCCGCCAGCAGATGTAAGTTGTCACTGGGTGCCGGGGTACCAACCAACTTCACCTACAAAGGTTATCCAGGGAAATGATATTTCCCAGGCCTCCAAGCACCTGAGGGTCAGGTCTTGACGGTGTGGGCCTCAGTTGTGAGATGTGACTATTTTTGAGGGGGATAGCTTGTTTCTTCAACTCGTTATCTCTGGAGATTCAGGAAGGTGGGGTTTCTCCAAGCATTCTTACACTTAACAAATAAACCAAAAAATATCTTGCAGGGTTAGAAATACTTCATCTATCTATAGTTATGCTTAATATTCAAAACATCAACAATGCTCTAACACACTATACTAAATACCGAAGAAACATACAACCATCAGTTCATATTTCTGTTGCCCAATTTCCCTTTCTGTGCAATTGACCTGGTTTGCCCTGTCTTGTTTCCTTTGTCTTGTTTTCCAGGCTTCATGTCTAAACCCTCAGAACCCCTGTAAACCCTCAGTCTTTCATGCAAATGATGTAATAAACCCTAAGCCTTGGCACATTATATTTCATCGTTACCTTTTTAAGTCACTTAAGACATGTGCCATAAGTCAGGTCACTTGATCGCTTTACCAGAATCAAATATGCTAAATCATCTCCTGACTTCGCTTTTGCCTTGTGTCGCATAGTCTCATTAAGAAATGGAATATTCTCTTAATGACTCGAGACTTAGCAATTTCCTTTCAGTTGGGTTGTCGCTTGATTTCCATGTTATAAGCTTTAAAAGGAATGGGACCCACCTCAGTCGGGTGATCGCGGGAAGAAAAGGAAAGTCAAAGAAATGTCTCCCGACCTTGCACCTACTTCATGTTGCATGATCGCTTGATTAGCTCAGTCAAATAGTTAAGCTCTTGCTTCAGTCACGTGGTCTTGTGATTAAATGGTGGTTAAGAGATAACATTCCCGATCATGCGACTAACTGTTTGATGTTAGTAGAAATACTCAGTCGGGTTGGCGCTAGAAAAGGGGGCGATGACTCAGTTGTTCAGAAAGTGTTACATGGACAAAAGAAAAGATGACATCTGTCACGGAGCTAGTGGTTGTCAGGTAATCGCCAGAAGAAGGAAATGGATCACGCGATAACAAGACTAAGGTATGTTCTCCTTCAGTCGCGAAGTCTCTTGATAATTGAAAGGTATATGAGATTCTATGGTGATTAAGGACAGCCGTTCGATGAAGGAATGACAAGATCTGACGGTGGTCACAAAGTCTGGTGATAAAAGTGCCCCAGGGAAAAAGTCCTTCCGACTAGGCGATTAAGGTATGTCACAGGGTCGCTGTAAACAGAAAAAGGCACGTGCTTCAAGTTAAAGGTAAAGACTCAAGATCACCTGACTCAGTGACTGAAGTTTTTCGTGTTGTCTTGAAAAGAGGCATGGGCATCTGGCAATCAGGCGACAAGCCGTGATGGTTAAAAGGTAGCAGTTAGGCGCTGGGTCACTAGAGGAATGGTGAGTTAAGAAAATCTCCTCACGACTTCGATTTTACACAGTCGGGATGTCGCCAGAAGTAACTTAGGTTGGCCAGGGGTTAAGAAAAGCACAGTGTCACTAGGTCATGAGATATAACCATGATTAATGACTGATTTCCGTGACTTAGAGACTAGCTGTTTTCGCGTGGTCGCCTTATTTGAATTTGAAATTTTGGTGGCAGATTTGGCACTGTGAACGCTCGACAGCCATGGTTTCTCTGTTCTCATATCCCAGATTTGATCAGAGGGGTTTCTAGTCATAGGGGTCATGCACAGAGCAGTCTACCGACATTCGAGTAGATTTTTTTCAATTTCGGTGAACAGGACGAGATTCAGTGTGTTGCAGGAAAGAACAGAGTTATGACTGAGTTTCCAGAAGTACCAAGAGAAAGGAGAAGAAGTCTTAGGCAGTGACAAGGAGAACACTTGGCCATGCACTGTTCATGGACAAGAGAGGTAGTTATTGCAGAGAAGTATAGTTGAACAAGTGTGCATGACTTTCAAAGTAAACATAAATGTTACTAGCTGCCGTCTACCAAATCTGATTTCCAGTTGCCAGATCGAGAAGGTCAGGAAAATATCCATGAATATCTGTTTTAACTCGGTCATTCTCGACCGCCTTCTCTCTCTCTTTTCCTCTCTCCTATGTTTTAGGGTTAGGTTTTTCATGATCATCCGAAGCTTGTTGCATCCTAAGGGATCCCAAGATGGTCATAGCCCTATATATAGCAGAAAGGTTGCAATTGCAAAGGGTTGAAAAGTAGTCTGATATTTGTAGTATTTTTGCTCCTGTGTCTAATTCTTTCATCCATCTACTTCTCTTCTAGTTCTATGACAGCTTGCTGTTATCGTAATTACCTTGTGCCTCATTTTGTGTAATTCATGTTTATCCTCTTTTG
>MU224678.1:113318-132844 GCA_018584345.1 Thuja plicata | reverse complement strand
AGGAAGCCGGCCTTCTCCGGAGATTCAACCTCGTAGTTCAAGTCCCACAGCTTGGAGGTTGATTCCATGTTTCACTAGGTTGCTGTTAGAGAATCTTTCAGCAAGGGTGCAAACCTCAGTGACAACAATTTCATTAGTAGTGAAGGAAAGGAGGTCATTAATCTACTTTAAGTATCAGAGAAAAGGACATGAAGAACACAAAGCATAAAAATACCATTAACTCAGAAGATAGAATGTCAACAACATCATTGCAAGAACTCTTCCTTCTTCATTAATATTCCTTCCAGCAAGCACTGGTGCATGGTACAATGGTGGCTCCAAGGGAGCATCTAACTATTGAAAGCTTAAAGACTAAGGAGCATTGAGCTCTGCAACTGAGAAATGAAGATGTTGCTTTTCTATTACTATGGACTGCAAAATCATCAATTTCGCCGACCCTTGGAACAGGGTCAAACTTACTATTTATACACATTTACAACTAACCCTAACCCTAACTTATGTTATATTTGTACAGTAAAATATATTATCCAATGGCTGGTACTACCTACGCCACTCTACAAAAGACCTCGACACAGAGAAGGTCTGACATGTCAGAAGAATAAGACAAGAAGATGGAGTGGAAGAATCGACCTTGAGAAGAGAGCCGAGAAGGAGAAGGAAGAAATCTGATCCCCTGGGGATCGAGGCTACATGCCTCATAAGTGAGAAAAGCGGTGCCCTGTCTCCAATGTGCCAAGTGTACATCTGAAGCGGTGCCTCGAGAAGACCATCTGTCAGAAAGCCTCTCACTAATCCAACGTGCCTTGGTGTAGCTAACTACCCTATGAAAACCTTTATTAACTACTTTGAAAGTGACCGTTCAGCCTTGGGGACCGGGATGCAGATCACCGAAAGAATACAAAAATGTAGGATCTGGGACTCCAGGATCTGGAAACATACGTTCTAAAAGAATAAAGAATACAAAATGCTTAGGTTTTCCCCAGCCCCTAGAGAATCTTTATTGTTTCTTATTTTCATTGAAGGCCTATAGGAGAAGGGAGATTCCATCTTCATCAATTTCCTTAAGGCCAGCCAACCGGTACTTAGCAACCTCAATCTGTTCCACTAGGTCCGAAACATTTCCTTTAAACTCATCAGCCATTTTTGCTGCATCATGGCCACTGAGTACCATACAAGTTATTCTCATCATTTGGGCACCATCTACTCCTTTCGAGGTTTTGATATCTTGATTCCACTAGCTCATCAAACTTCCCTAGGACGTACTCCTCTGGTGTGCAAGTGTCAATGCTGAAAGGATCGGCTCTGGAGACCTTTGTAACAAAATACTTGTATAAATTAAAAGAATATTGTACTGCATTTATTTTCTCCCACAGAGTCCCCACCAGTTGCTTGATTACCCCCAATGTGAGGTCAAGTCTGGAGTGTTGGGTCTTCACAAAATCAAATGACTCTTCTCCATAAATTCTGGATTCGAAGACAACCTCCTCTCTGAGGCTGAGGAGCTCCTCTAGCTCCACTTTCCATGCCTCATAATTCTTGATATCCCCCTCCCATATGTTGATGATGTTCTCAGCCTAGTGTAATACATGGCAGGCCGCATATAAGTTCGGGAGGGTGGATACCAAGAAATGCCAGGTATTTCCCACTTGTAGGGCAACCCATTCATCAACTGCTTGGACTTTCTTCTTCATTTCCCATAGTGAATCTGCATCACTTTGAGGAAGCGGTATATCTGGTGTAGAGGCCCCTGGAGGAACCACGCTGATAGGCCGGGCTAGCTTAGTTAGCAACCCCATAAGGTTTGCATTTTTCTCCTTTTCAGCCTTAAGCTTCTGAGCTTCTTTTTCATAACGAGCCTCCACTACCCTGGCCACCTCTTTTAACATGTCCACCTCACCTTGTTTTACTCTCTTCCCCAATGGTATCTCTGTGATGTTATAATCTCTCACTTTTGTCATTGCTTTGTCTGCATCTGGGGAAGGTGTCGCTATCACTGCGACTGTCTCTCTACTTGGCTCAGTCTGAAGGGTGTGAACTGTCTGGGCTTACTTGGCCTTTGGTATGTTTTGTGCCTAGGCCATCATCTTTGCTAAGGAAAGGTGAGCCCGGGGCATTGCTAGAGGTGCCTTTCTCTTTCTAGTTTCTATTAACCATGGGGGTGGTAGGGGTGGCTTTTTAGCCAAAGTATGCTCCTATGACTTCTCCCCAATCTCTTGTTGTGCCCCTTCAATATTGTGAGCCTCCCCCAGCTCCTTTCCTACATCTTCTGTCTCATCGAAGACATTTCCTTCGGTGATAGCTGTGTCCTCTGCCCTAGCGTCTGCATCCTTGGCCATGTCTAGGTCTTCATTTAGCGCCCAAGGGTTTTCTTCACCCTGTTGTTCCTTTTCTTTCTCATCCTCTATTGCTGGGATGTTCTCTTCCATTGGTACATCTTTTGGTAATGGGTGAGGTAAAGGGCCAACATTTAGTGTTTGAGCCATAGTGATTACCTCCCCAAATGTCACCTCTGGGAGTGGCGTTTGGAACACGGCGGCTGAGGTTACGGTTTCTCCCAAAGGTCTGGTTCCCCCAGCTGATGCCATTTGTCCACTTTTCTCTTGTTGGTCCACTCCCATGTCCTATATCTCTAGGACCTCGAAGGCAATTTCTTGTTTTGCCTCTTCCTCTTCTTCTGCCTGCCCCTCCTATTCCTGGGCAGGTTCCTGTTCTGGAGCTTTTTCTTGCTCCAGGACTTCAGCCTCTACCTACTCAATGTCCCCCTATAAATTTCCAAACGCGTTGGTTGTAAAAACATCATCAAATTCATCCTGCGGGGGAGGGTTGGTAGGGACATCAGCAGCTTCTGGTTCCCTCTCTAGCTCCAGGGAGTCAGAAGAAAGGATTTCAACTTGTGGTATTTGAGGCATCCCCAGCTTTGGCTCCTTTTTAGGCTTCGAATTAAGCCTCTTCTTTCTCTTAGTGACTAGGGGTGGCCATGCTTCCCTTAGGACTTTCTCTTCTTATGGATCTACCCTTGTTGCCTTTACCATTAATGCTGCTAGTGAAGGGGAAGAAGGAAAATGGATGGGTCTGGTCATGAGCACTGGAGTTGCCAGCCGCATGATTAATCTATCTTTCATTTGATGGGAGGCCACTAGCAATTGTTGTAGTTGCTCCTTTATGGTGAACTCTTTCTTATTTGGAGTCTGCATCATTCCTTTTCCCATGTCTTCCCTCTGCGTGGAAGTTCCAGCTCCCAGGGTTAACTTTGGTATCGGCTGAGCAGCTCTGTGGACACTCCTGAGGCACACCTTCTTGAAGTAGGCGTAGCTGCGTTCGACCACATTGTGGGTGAACTCTTCAATTGTGGGCCCCTCTTCGGCATTCCAGTCCACTGGTGGGAGGGCCAACTTATCAATCCCCTTTGCTTTGTACTAGGGATCTATTGTGGGTCCAGAGTCTGAGAAGTCATCCAGAAATCTTCAGAGCTTTAATCTTTCCATCATTCCCATGGTCATCCAGACATAATGCCAGCTCTGGACTTCCATGTTGTCCTAGAAATCTTCCCAAAAGTCTTCCATGTGGTATCGATGGGGTTCTGATGCCCGGGAAGTGCCGACGCAATTTTGCTATGCGGATCAAAATGCTTCCGCGCCAAGTAAAATTCTGCTAAGTTATAACTTTTAAGCTCATTGTCTGTTGCTTTGGCCATGGCCAGACTACATGAGTAACTCCCGCAAGTAATTGGGAATGGGATGTTGGTTACCTTCTTAAGGCAAAGAGGGCATGCAACTCCATTATCTGCCTGCAATACTCTAAAAGAATTATCTTGTTCCTACAATGTTTAGGTAACAAGTATGGTTTCCCGGAGAATCCGGTTACCCTTATGTATGTATACTGTTGAAATTGTATATAATAATGGCCGTAACTCCAGACCAAATTCATCGCCTCTATGGATAGGCGGTATCCTGCATCCTGGGTAGGTGTGAGCAGGTTGTAATAGATAAAGGCATCGTTCACCCGATAAAAACTGGGGAAACTGGCCTCCCATTGGATTTGTGGGAAATGGTCCCAGGGATCCTTTTGACCCAGGCCAATCCTGAGTACGCCCGATGTAAGTAACCCATTGGTGCATGGTCATTGTTGCGCAGGGCCCAGAGAACATAGGAAGTCATGTGAAACTTCTACTATTGGACCACCTGTAGAAATTGAGAATCTACGTGGTTAGAGATGATGGTAGCCCAATCAAAATATTCTCCCTTGGTGGAGATTCCAAGCAAGAAATAGTACATCCATGCTAAGAATTCTTAGGCATGGGGTTGCCCAAAGACCCGGGATAGTGCTATTATCCCCATCTAGATGCTTTCTTTAAATTTAGACCGGGGGAGTTCTAGCTTCATTCTCTTGGGATCCCTCTTCGGGGCCTTGAGCCAGTTGTTATTCATATATATATGGGTTACTTCCTCCAACTATTTGAATTGGGCTAAGGCATCTATTCTGGTGACCACAATTGGTTTTTCAAATTGGGGGATCCCCAAGCCCATCTAGAAAGTAGCGGCATCGAGAGACACCATAAGGGTAGGATACCCTGTCGGTTCTGGGGCTGTGAGCATGAAGGCCTAGATAGAAGAGTTGTAGTGTGCTGCAAGTGTGAGTATTAGCTCTAGAGACTGCACTAAGCATGGAAAAAAAGTGGCCTTGAGGATCCCAGAATCCCTAATGTTGATTGCTAGCGGATCCCCGACCTGCCGCTAAATGTATATTATCTTCACCAAGGCCTGCATTTCAGCCCACATCCCAACACTGGTTTCTGTAATGAACTGCACTTTGGAGTCAATCTTTGACCCCACAATGGTGTTATCCTTTATATATTTCATATCAAGGGGCAATTTCTCCAAGGCCCTCTCCATTTTAGATTTCACAGCTGCCTTGGTGACCGCCACGGAAGGGAGTTCCAAACTCCCTGGTGGTAAAGATGTGAAAGCCTCAGACATGATGGGAGTGAATTTCTTTGGAAACTTGCAAGGCAAGGTGACCATCAGAATGTAAAAGTAAATAATACTTTGTGATTCAGAGATCTTACCACCGCGGCACTCGCCTTCTCTGAAAAGTTAGTTTATGTTCAAAATCCCAGAAAGATATATATAATATAAAATTAAAGGGAAGTAAGCAATATCTGGGCCTGGGGGTCTCAAAATACTTAGCAAAAGAAAGACATGGGTTGGGTGAGGGAAAGAGGCCTGGAGTCCAGAAAACTAACCGTTAGAAAGGCATGCGAAAGGTGAGCTGTCAGACCCACGTGGACATCACGTGGCTATGTAATAAATAGAAGTTATGGCAATGGCGAAGGAGCCAACTGTTTGAACGTGCAAAAAGTGAAGGCCACTTGGCTCATTTTGAATGCATACATGGGACATAAATGGGACAGTCATCAAGGCAAGTTAATGAGGAGAGAGAAAACTGCCTGGTTGAAACCAGCCGAGAGCCAAGTTTCAACCAGGTGGTATCCTACCTTGAACGAGCTTACAGATTTGGGAATGACAACAAGGGAAGCATGAAAAGCTAGCTACAAACCCAAGTGGATATACACAAAATATACAATATATACAACATATGTATATCAGGGCTGAAGGGTATATACATGTAGAATGGAAGGATATACAACAATATATACTGAAAATACATGTGTACAGAACGCAGAGTAGCTATTTACAAAACCAAAAAAAGTACAAACATCTACAACTTTTGTATTATCCTACATCTACATAGAGGGTAGACAACCCTCTAGCAGAGCTGACCCACCAACGGGTGGTGAACCAGAAAGAAACGCAAGACAACACAAAAACCAGACAAAACCAAAAAGCAGGAAAAATAGAGAGGAAAGAAGGCACCAACCTGAAAATGAAGAAGGGAAAGGAAAGGAGCTTGTGTCGTGAATTCTCTGTAATAGCCCCTACATCAAATGATCACCACTTACCACCACAAACCACCCACAATTGTTTAGAACAGCTCAGAATAGTTCGCACTAGATTCTCGCTAAATCACTGTAAAATCGCTCTAAAATCGCTCAAATTGCTTAAGTGTTTTAATCACAGTAATTGTGAAAATGACAGGTAATTTATATTTATACCCATGGTAAAAAGAAAGCTACCTTTCCTTCCGCAAACTCTGGACAGACAGACCTCTAGACTCTGGGCCCGGGGATTCCATACAACCATATCCTCTTACGGAAAGAAGACATCGTCGGGAAGAATCCCGGAGTCTGAAATTTGGCTCCTGACAAAGAATGACAAACTTTGGGACCGGGTCCCAGAGACGCGAGGGAAAAAAACAAAAACAAAACCAACATCGAGGGAAAGGAAACCCAGAGAAGGAAAACAAAGAAAACAAAGGAAAAAGACAAGGCAAGAGCCAAGAGCAGAAAGCAAAAAAAAGGGAGGACCCAACATTTTGCACACAAAATGTAAGGATGGGGATGTAGTGCATAACAAATGGTGACTATTTCGGATGCATGCCTTAGCACATTTGAGAACTATAGGATCTTTGGTTAGCAAAAATTGGAACAAATCGTTACCCGAAGTATCTTACTTGTAAAGAGTAACTTGTCTGAGGAAATCCGGCCATACGCGATTTAGTCCATGATCTTGTCATCAATGGTGAAGTGTGTGCTTTGGAAGGAAACCAAGCCAATGACCCTTGGGAGAAGTAGAGAAGAGGTACTAAGTATATTGAACCCTGAAGTCATTAGATTTGCTCGTTTCTTTCGGAGACTGGAGTTTCATCCCATTTCTTTCTCTTGTTATTTTGTATGTTTCTGGGTGGGAGGGCGGTACTTCTTTCACCATCAAGCTCAATCTTAGCTAAATTTAATGGTGGTACTTCTTTCACCCTTCTACCCACCTTAATGTGTTGAATGGGGGAGAAAAACTCTAGACCCAGAAAGAATCCTTTTAAAATTTCAGACTTGGGTTAACCAACTAGTGCAGCCGATCTACCCTCAACGTGTCTGATTACTTGTCCCCTACTTTTATTTCACTGATTATCAGACTTCTAAAGATAAACCCAATGAAGATTACCCATAATGTACTACCAGACTTGTAAAACAACTCTGGAGACCGGATCGATCCCATCATGCTAACAATAGATTCTTAAGTTCACCATGTTAAAGACAACATCCCAGAGACCAGATGTTATGTGAAGCATCTCAATCCTTTCAAAAAGGAGAGAAAAATGTCAGAACCCGAAAAGAAGAAAAGAAAAGTGAAAATAACCAAAGAAAAAGGGCAGTCTCGGAGGATGGCTAGCAAGACTATTTACAAGACAAGGTACCTCCCAACAGGGCACCGAGAAAGAAATATTTACAAGCCAAGAACTTTACATAAAGTACAACTTTGGGCGAACCAACCTCATTTGAAATAATGTTTCAGAAATTGTTCATTGATGGGCATTGGGACAGGTTCTCCGGTCATGGTGTTAAGGTGATAGGTATTTTCCCTGTAGATTTCTGAAATTAAGTATGGTCCAAGCCAGAGCCGTTGGAACTTAGTGTGCTTGCCTTTCTTTTCCCGGGCCTTGTCCCACAGCAGGAGAAAATTTGAAAGGCCTTGTATTGGGCTCTTTGGTCAAACCATCATTTAACCACTGCTTGATGACATGAAAAATGTTCAAGGGCTGCGTCTCGCTATTCCTCCATTCACACCAGATTTAGGAGCCGAACCTCCACAATATTATCCTGGTTTCTGAATTCCTATATAAACTACAAAATTGGGATCTGTAAGTTGATTGGGAACACTGGGTTCTGGCCATAAACCAGATAGAATGGGGACATTCCCAGGGCAGCCTTAATTCGAATGCGATCTGCCTAGAGGGTGAATCTCAACTTTTGGTGTCAATCCTGGGGATTCTATTCTAGCAGATGTTTGATCACTTCAAGTAGATTTTTGTTCGTCAATTTAGCAACACCATTCCCCTGGGGGTAATAGTTGCTAGAAAAATTTAGAGTGATCTTCTAATTGTAGGTCCATTCAAGAAATTGCGCTGAAGAAAATGCTGGACCATTGTCACATACTAACACAAAGGGCATTCTAAATATTGTGATGATGTTTTCTTCCAGGAATTTAATAACTACGTTTGTTGTGTTGTTTTTGCAAGGTATGGATTTGAACCACTGGGTGCAGTAATTGGTGGCTGTAAGGATGTACCGGTGATTTTTAGACAAGTTGGGGTTGATTTCCCTGATGAAGTCAAATGCTCATTGGGTGAAGGGCCTAGCCTTGAAGACTGGTTGTAAAGGCATAGCCGGGTTACGCTCATGATGCGCCGCGGTTTGGCAGGTGTGGCATTTTTGAATGTGAGTGTAGACATCTTTGAATATACAGGGCCAATAGTATCCAACCTAGAGGATTTGATGGGTGGTGGCGTCAGCTGAGCCATGCCCGGTTCCAAACTGCCCATGGAATTCATCGATCATCTTCGTATCTTGGTCCCTGTTGATGCACCGAAGGTATACTCCCTCATAGTTATGGCGATAAAGCATGGAGTTTTTGATCATGAAGTGAGCACTTTTCATCCATAGAGCACGGTGATTATTGGGAGGTAACCCCTCCAGGCATTTGTTGTTTAACAGTAAGTACACCAGATCTGTGTACCATGGGTCTCAAGTGATAGACTCCACTATGTAAGTTTTGCATTCTATGTGGGGAGTCTCTTCTGCCATCGCTCGACTTAGTCCCTGGCCTCAGACTATCTTCATGGGTTGCATTTCCAAGTCATACTCCTAGAGGATAGCCATCCATTTCCCCTGTCTTTCACCCAATTCTCTCTACATCAGCAGAGATTTCACAGCTTGGTCCGGGATGATAGCATGTACTTTACTCCAGAGAATATAATGACAGAATTTCTTCACGGTGTGAACAAGAGCAAAGGCCTGATTTTCCAATGATGAATACCAGACTTTGGCATTCTTGAAGGGGGAGCTCATGAAATCTATGGGTTGTTCCTCCCCTTCAACCTTTTGAGTCAATACTACCATGGCAGAATGTGGCAAAGCAAAAGAGTAAATGTAAAATAGAAGGGAGTAGTCTAGACTAGCCAGGATAGGGGCCTCCATTATCATTTGTTTGATCTGGGTGAATGCCCACTTTGCTTCAGAACTCCACTCAATTTTGGTATCTTTTTTTATCATCTCGTTGAGTGGTTTGACTATCTCAGTGAATCCAGTGATGAATCATCGAACAAAGTTGATCTTTCTGAAGAAAGACTGCATCTGTTTCTTGCGGTCAGGCATTTGTAGGTTTAGCAGTGCTTCAACTCTCTCAGGGTCTATGGATATACCCTTCTCAGAGACAATATGCCCGAGCAACTTTCCTTCGGTGACCTCGAATATGCACTTCTTGGGGTTGAGGGATATTCCATACTGGCGACATCTCTCATAGATATGAGTGAGGTGGGTGGAATGGTCATGCCTGTCCTAGGAAAAGATGGTCAAATATTCCATATAGATGATTATGTACCGATTCATAAGGCCCTCAAACGCGATGTCCATAGCCTTTTGAAATGTAGCCCCTGTGTTAATCAAGCCAAAGTGCATTCTCCTATATGCAAATGTTCCCCATTTGGTGGTGAACCTTATTTTCTCTCTATCTTCATACTTAACCATGACTTGGTTATATCCAGATTACCCATCCAAGAAAGACATCATTTGGGATCCATTCACTATCTACAATACCTCATCCAATGAGGGGAGAGGATGGTTATCCTTCTTGGAGGCTCTATTCAAATTTTGGAAATCCACGCAAAGGTGAATTTCACCGCTCTTCTTTCTAACAGGGACCAAATTGGCAAGCCACGTAGTGTGCCAAATTGGAAAGATTATCTGGACTGACAACAATTTCTCCACCTCTTAATGAATCAGAGGCTTGATCAGTGGGTTTACTGGTCATTGTTTTTTCCGAAAAGGCTTAGCATCAGGTTTCAGGGGAATGGTATGAGTCATAATGGATGTGTCGTATGTTTTTAAATCCTCATATCCCCATGCAATCATGTCTATGTATTCTTGGAGAATTGTGAGAATCTTCTCCTTCTTGTCAGGGGAGCAGGAGGTGCCAATGTGTATCATCTTTTCTTCACCGGGCTGGTCGATGTTTATTTTCTTGAATTTTCCTCCCTTAGAGGAGGATGACATCTTTTCCCAGCCCCGAGGGTCCGAGTCAAAGGTACATTCAAGCATGACCATCCCCTTAGGGATAGTGTTAGTGGGTAGGTCCATGATCCCATCATCTTCATCACCCTGTCCAGTATCATCATGGTCTTGTTCTTCCACTATCTAGTCCTCGAAGACACCAACATTGGCCATGAAGGCCAAGATATGTTGATCGTCCTCAAAAACCTGAAAGTGGGTGACATTATTTGGAATGGATAGGGTGGGGATCATCTCAACGGAGAATCTCTGGAGTCGTGAGCCGGCCATGGGCTCAAGTGTGCTGGAAGAAATGGCAAGGGCATCCAAGACATAATTCTATCATCGGGGAATAAGATCAATGTCGAAGGTATCAAAATCTTCAATAAGGCTTCATGCCTGATTGCGATACGTGGCTATTCTTTTGTCGTGACATGTATATTGACTCCAGACCTGTTTGATAATCAACTCTGAATCACCCAGAGCCTGGAGGTGGGTGATCCCTTTCCTTAATGCAAATAAGAGTCCAAGGACCAAAGCCTCATACTCTGTAATGTTGTTCGTGCAGTTGAAATGTAGCCTATAGGATGTGAGGAAGGATTTTCCTCGTGGGTTGATTAATTCTACTTCAGCCCCATAGCCCTGTTTGGACCGGGACCCGTCGAACTTAAGGGTCCAAAGATCGTTTCTTGTGGTTTGGGGCTGGGGAGATAGAGCAGTCTTTGGATTACCTCTAGGAGACTTGGGAGGAACTTCCTCCCATACTGATGGTGCATGGGTGAGGTTTACCTCCGAAGGGGTTTGAGGTTGAGATCCCCAGGGAAATGGCACTGAAGTGCTTCCAGTAAGAATACCGGGTTCTGGGGAATTAGTCGTGTGTTCTTTGCTCTGGAGGGCGTCAATGTGCCGAGTAGCGACAGAAAGGCAAGGCTCACACTCTAACTCTGAATGTTTCTGATAGTGAACCTGGCACCAAGTATGAGACAAGAGTGTACTGGGGGTTGCGTTGGCACCTTGAGAGTTAACCTCAACCCTCAACTTTTCTTCTAGGTCCTGGGTTCTTTGTAGAACTACGGGATCCTCCCCGAGGGTGAAATCAAATGTTAAGATTTTAAGGGGTTGATACACCCCTGGGGAAGTCTCAGAAAAGAAGACCTCACTAATGCTCCTAACTTTGGTAAGGGCTTGCTTCATCTAGGGTTCACTTTCAACCTGGATCTTGTTTGATTCTCCTTTCCAGGGGAGCCATAAGTGGGAGAAGTCGGTCGAAAAGTATCTATTCAAAGACTTAGACCAATTCTGACTTAATAACATCCCATAGGTCTCTAGGATGTCCACCACTTGGATGTCGATTATGCTGGCTATCCTGGGGTCCTGGATGAGCTGTATCCGGACATTTTTCAATTCTCCCACCATTTTCATAGCAGTTTTATCCAATTGAATCACTGCGCCATTAGATTGGGTGGGAAGAAATCTAAGCTTCTAGCATATGGATAGGGGCATGATGTTGCCCGAAGCTCCGAAGTCTACTAGGAAGTTGTGTATGTTTTTGCCTTGGATATTTATGCCTAGTAGGAATGGAGGATCTTCATTATTTCCCTAGAAGATAGTCGTGTTAGCATCCTCAAAAGAGATGGTCTTGGGTGGGTGACTGACGACCTCTGGGTTTCCCAAGAGTTTCAGAAGAGACTTCTTCTACTTAGAAAAGTTTAGCAAAACCTCCATCAAGGTCATGGAGGTGGTAGTTTGTTCTAACACCTTTGTGATGTTGAACCTTCCTCCTGAGAATTGGCAGCTTCCCTTGGCTAGGTCTCTTGCTTGGTTAGAGCTAGAACCTTTTAGGGGGACTGGCCGGTCAGTTGTATTGTCCCAAGGAGGAGTGTCCTTGGTAGGGGGTGTTGGCATGTAAACTGGTCATTTACTAGCCTAGCTCGAAGTGTTGTAAGGATTCTATGGGTTGGTGAAGGCATTGGCCTCAAAGGCCAGAATTGATTCATCAAAGAATCCCTGTAATTTGGATTCTTCTTCATCATCTCTAGAGGATCCGAAGAAGATGGTCTCACAGGTGAATGCACTGTGAGTTGACTCTTTCATAGGAGGCTCTAGGGGAGTACCATCATGTGATTATTGTCTGTCCAGCTAGGAGATTATGATGACCTTTTCCAGCATGGCACAGTTTACCTCATTATGGGATCCTGTGTCATGCAATCTACACCAATTGGTCATGGGATGGAAGTCTGCAACTGGCGTGAAATGTGAGGGTCTAGCACCACCTTGGTTGGCACTTTGGTTCAGAGGCGGACCCCCAATATTTGCATTATTATTCCATTGTTGTTGGTTAGGCTGAGGCCCGTTGTTGAAGTTTCTTCCTCTGATATTGTTGTTTTGCTTGCCTGAGAAAATATTCCCTCTTTGGGAATTGGAATTATGGGGTGCGTAGGACCCCACCTTCAGCTAACCCATGTCCATAGACAGGGTGGACAACATTCGCCAGAGGGATTTAACCTCGGCAGTCAGCTGAGTATTTGTGTCACAATGTGACGATTGTTGTGGTTGGTTCCCTGGGAAGGCAGTAGTATTCCCCAGAGTCGAGGGTCATAATCCTCCAGTCACGGATGACTAAAAGAATGGCACTCTGAGCAGTGTGTCTGAGGTTGTTGTGCCTACTGCGGCTAGTTCCAAGGGAATGCTTCTAGACCCGGTATTGCTTGAGTCTAGGATGGGTAAATGTACCGTGCCTACTAGTCTATCAGCGGGGGCAGGGGATTCATTTTCATCGCGGGGGCACCCATTGCCAGATTAGGGTTATATCCCCTGGCATATGCAGTTCTGCCAGGGATCATGTTGAAGGGTGTACTCTTCCCAATCTCGCCTGGGGACTTGTTGAGGCCATGGGATAGTTCTAAGGCTAGGTTGTAAACCTTCACCAAAGTATCCCGGTTGCCCGCAGTGGTTATTCTCCAGAGGAGAGTGGCAACGAAGGGGTCCATCGCGTTGAGATAGGTCTGTATGGTTACTTCTGGGGATGGAATGAAAGGGCCCATGCACCACTTCAGGGCATGTTGGAACCGATGATTGAATGCTGCAAGGGGTTCATTTGGTTCCTTTCTGATGAAAATGAACTAGATGTGGGACCAAGCTGGGTCCATGTGTACACGAAAGGTAGCCAAGAAGGCATCCTACATGTCTTGCCAAGTGTTGATGGAGTTGGTGGGGAGGTTGAGGTACTAGTTCAGTTCACCCTGTCCTAGGGACAGGGGAAACATCCAGGTCACAACATCTTCATGTTAGATCTGGTGTCTGTTTATGGTATCCTTGTATGCCTATAATTGTTCCTCTGTGGTTCGTGAGCCTAAGTGCTCATATCGCAGGAAAATCTTCTTCGAGTGCGAGGGTAAGTCATTGGTTGCACCCAGAAAAGTTCCCATGGGGGACCTGATGTTACCGAAGTATGCGGCCATTTGGGGAACTAAATTTTGGATAGGTTGAGTGCTGGTTCCTAGGATTTTCTAAGAATTTTGGATATTTTGAGGTATACTAGGCCTGTAGACAATAGTGGCTGATGTAGTTTTCGGGGCCTGTTTCTTTCAAGTAGGAGGCTCAAGTTTGACAAATCTTCTAGGGTTTGGGGCTGACCTAAGGATTCTTTCAAATTTTTTAGGGGAGAAAGACCCAATCCCACTGAAGGCTTGACTCCTAAAACTAAGGCTTGGGAAACCCTCGAGAGGTGTAAAATCATAATCTTAAGAGGGTGACGAGTTCATGCCCTCCTTCTAGTGCCAGTTACTATTGACGGGACTTAGGTGACCGGGTCTGCTAGCAGATGTAATTTGTCACCAGGTACCGGGGTACTGGCCAAATTTAACTGCAAAGGTTATCTGGGGAAATGAGATTCCCAGGGCCTCCAAGCACCTGAGGGTCGGGTCTCGACGGTGCGGGGCTTAGTTGGGAGATGTGACTATTTTCGAGGGGGATAGTTAGTTTCTTCAACTCATTCTCTTCAGGGATTCAGGAAGGTGGGGTTTCTCCAAGCATTCTTACACTTAACAAATAAACTAAAAAAGATCCTGTAGGGTTAGAAATACTTCATCTATCTATAGTTATGCTTAATATTCAAAACATCAACAATGCTCTAACACACTATACTAAATATCAAAGAAACATACAACCATCAGTTCATATTTCATCAATAGCAAAGGAAAGGAGGTCGTTAATCTACTTTAAGTATCAGAGAAAAGGACATGAAGAACACAAAGCATAAAAATACCATTAACTCAGAAGATATAATGCCAACAACATCATTGCAAGAACTCTTCCTTCTTCATTATTATTCCTTCCAGCAAGCACTGGTGCATGGTACAATGGTGGCTCCAAGGGAGCATCTAACTATTGAAATCTTAAATACTAAGGAGCATTGAGCTCTGCAACTGAGAAATGAAGATGTTGCTTTTCAATTACTATGGATTGCAAAATCATCAATTTTTCCAACCCTTGGAACAGGGCTAGACTTACTATTTATACACATTTAGATCTAACCCTAACCCTAACTTATGTTACATTTGTACAATAAAATATATTATTCGGTGGCCGGTACTACCTATGCCACTCTACAAAAGACTTCGATACGGAGAAGGTCTGACATGTTAGAAGAATAAGACAAGAAGATGGAGTGGAAGAATCAGCCTCGAGAAGAGAGCCGAGAAGGAGAAGGAAGAAATTTGATCCCCCAGGGATTGAGGCTACATGCCTCATAAGTGAGAAAAGCGGCGCCCTGTCTGCAATGTGCTAAGTGTACATCTAAAGTAGTTCCTTGAGAAGACCATCTGTCAGAAAGCCTCTCACTGATCTGCCATGCCTTGGTGTAGCTGTTATACACTGAATTTGCACCTCTGATCTCAAGCTCTCTTGGTCTTGATAATCCAGTATAACAAGGGAGTCATCTCAAGGTTGTGGGACCTCTGCTAACTGAGATGAGACCTCCAGATTCTAGGTTGGTTCCTCTTGGATAATCACCTTAGCTTTCTCTTAAACAGGAAAGTAAAACTTGAGGGGAAAAGGGTTAGAAGGATTACATGGAAAGGGAAATAACTGAAAGCAAACTCCCTACTAGGTGATGCGCCTAATTTGACATGAAAGCATAACACACACAGGATAAAGCCATGGGTCAACTAACTTTGAATTGGAGGTAAAATACCAATCTCTTGTATAGGTATGCATAAATATTTCATAACAAGGTCAAGATTAAACCTGTTAAGAGGAAAAGACTTCACAGTTAACAACTCAAACAGTAAGACACAAGTTACAACCTGCAAGAAAACATACTCTTCTGCAAGTAGATGATACAAAGGGACATGATTAAGAGGAAATAAAATCTTTCACAGTTAACCCATCTACCATCTACAATGCATACAAACAAGCACAAAAGAGACAAGGCTGACACAATTCAATAAATTGGTTCTAAGAACTTCAAACTCTGCATATTATCTCTCACAATGAGTTACAAATTCTCTTTGCCTCTGTCAAGAACTTAGAACAAGTTACAAAAACAAGTAGGCCAAAGCGAAGAAGAACTGGCGACAATGAGTCTTCAACTCATATTTATACAATTTAGCCAACTGCATTTTTTAGAGCAATAACTTCTTGATCGGATTTTTTGGCCTTTCCAGCCACTGTTTAAGCCTCAAAAGTCATCCAAAAAAAAAATCAACATAAATGCCCCTTCACAGAAGCAGTCTTATCCCTCTAGAAGAGTCACAAAAGTCTCTGAATTGCAATAACTCTTCTACATCCCCAAAAATGCATCATCTGACCCCTAAAAATTTTGATCTTTCCATCGTAAAATATCTGAGCGTCTGAGAAAATATCTGATTTCCTTTCTGTTTCTTTTCATTTGCTGAGTAAGCGATGCCATCTGTTCCTTGACCTGTTGCACACTGAATCTCCTTTTCTATTACTAATATTGAAACAAATCTATTTCAGATATCAGCAGACCGTTTTGTGCATAATTTTGCAATTTAGAATACTCTGACGAACCTTTGCAAACCCTGCAAGCCAAGCAAAACATCTCTCATCTGCAAACTGAACAACCTAGGATCTGATAACTTTCAGCTAATCCATCATCGCACATTCGCTGGCCATTTTTTATTTCCTCTGGATTCTGAGCGACTGAGTGGAAATCCTTTTCTTCATTGCATCCTCTATTTAGTCGCACAGTCACACCACCTTTTACTTTTTTTTTATCTCATGCATGAGTGGGCGATGACGTCCTTTTCCTACTTGGTCACCAACTCGCGGGTCCTAAAATCTCACCTTACCCCTTGCTACAAGTGCACGACGACACCTTCTCCTTCTTCAATCGCTCACTCATGAGCTGCTTTCCTTTGATCTGCATTATCTAACGACTGCACGATGACCATTCCTCTTTTCTCATCACTAACTCGCAGGTTATTTTTCCTTTCTGTGAGTTGATCAGCGACTGCGTGATGAGTGTTCGCTCCAGCTTGTCGCGCACTCGCGAGCTGATCTCCCTTTCCATTTACTGACCGGTGACTGAGTGAAAAACCTATCTATTTACTAATCGCACACTTGCAAGTCACTTTTCATTCATTTGAGAATAGCAGCGACTGAGCGATGACCCTATCTTTTAGTTCGTCACGCACCCACAAGCTGACTTCTGATCACCTGAAAACCGCAGCGAGTGAGCGATGAGCTTATCTTTTCCTTTGGTCACTCGGTCGCGGACCCATATCAACTGTGAAAACTATCTATGTGACTATGTGACGCGTCCCTTGTTTAGCTCGTCGCACACCCATGAGCTCATAACCTGACTTTGACAAGGCCTCGCGACTGCGCAATTCCCTTAATTTGCAACTCATCGCGCACTCGCGCAATATAAGGACATGACATAAAAACTGATGTGACAGAGCGATGAGCTGAGACATAACTTCAAAAAGGGACATGACCATTTTTTTGTGCGGTTAACATGGGATTCAAAATCAGAAAGCCCGGGAAAGAGCAGAAAGCAAGAAATTTAGAGAATGAGTATGAATGACAGGGCAAAACAGGCCAAATTGCATAGGATAGAAAAATTGGGCAACATTTTGGTGACTTCTGCAGGATGTCAACCTGCTAGACATGAAAACCAGTAGCCTATTGACATCAAACTATCCATTGGGCATGGAGTCATTTCTTGAGCACAGAACTTGACAGGGCAAAACTGTGCACTTGCACTTCTTGGAAAACATAGAAACTACACTAGAAAGAAGGGAAAGGAGAAAGAAGGGAAATGTTTACAAGAAAACAAGGACCTACAAAGAGGGATTAACCTCAAAGCAAGGCTTCAAGTGGAAACCATTCACTGAGATTGGCAGGGCATCTCTGTTAAGAGTTGAAAGCTGGAAAGCGTTAGATCCTCTGCACTCTGTTATAACAAATGGTCCACCCCAAAAGGAATCAAATTTTGTGTGCCTGCCAGGTCTAGACCTGAACTCATCCCACTTGAGAACTACATCTCCAACCTTGAAGCTCTTTCCCCTGGCTCTTTTTTCAAAGCTCCTTTTAGTTGGATTCTGATGAAATTCCATATCTTTCATAGATTTGTCTCTGATTTCTTCCAATTCCATCAATTGAGAATACCTGATCTGTAGGGGATCCTCTTTATCAAACAAGGCATACTGAGTGGCTAAGTCCAGAGCTAGTAATTCTGTTGAAATGGAGAGCTCAGCCTCTCTGCCATACACCAACATGTATGGAGAATTAACAATGATCTTCTTTGGGGTAATTTTGTCTAACCACAAGGAAGACTTAACTTTTGTATGCCAATTCCTTTGATTGTCCTGAAGCGTCTTCTTAATTATTCTGATCAGGTTCTTGTTTGTGGATTCTGCCAAACCATTACCCTGGGGATAATAATTTGAGCTGGTATTCAGATAAATGTCATTCTTAACCGCCCAATCTGAGACTTTAAGGCCTATAAATGCCAGTGCATTATCTGAAACAATTGAATCAGGAGTGCCAAACCTATGAATTAAATCATCATAAAATTTTAGGACAGCACTCTCATTGGCCTCCTTTAAGGCCACTACTTATGTCCATCTAGTGAAATAATCTTTTGCGGTGATTATCCACTTATGTCCTGCACTAGATGGAGGGTTGATCACACCTATGAAATCTATGCCCCACTTCATGAAAGGTTGGTCAACTTTGATTGGTTGAAGGGGCAGAGCAGCGAGCTTTTCTTTTCCTGCAAATAAAGCACACTTGATGCACTTCCTAACATAATCATGACTATCCTTGAAGATAGATGGCCAATAGTACCCGGCCCTCATGATTTTATAAGCAGTAGTCCTAGGAGAAAAATGACCACTGGCTGGCCCATCATGGAATTCAAACAGGACATCAACTACCTTTTCTGAATCTATGCATCTCAAAAGAACACCATTGTGATCTTTTCTAAAAAGGACATTATCAATCAACACAAAAGTAATAGATTGTAACCTGTAATATCTTCTTTTTGCTAAGTCTATCCCTACAGGGCATTGTCCTGTCTTTAAATAATGAATCATATTAGGCAACCAACCTGTTGCCTCGGCTTGATTTTCTATATAATGCACCACCAGAGATGCATCCAGTGGCTCTAATTTTTTTGCATTCTCATCTTCTGCCAAATGTTCGCAAAGACCCCTGCCTCTAACCAGCTTGGTATTTTGAATATCTACATCATATTCCATCACCTTGGTGATCCAACCTGCTCTTTTCTCATTTAGATCCTTGGAAAGCAAAAACTCTTTGAAACTAGGGTGAGTAACCTTTAAATGCACCTTGCTGTGAGTCAATAGATATCTGAATTTTTTTAGGCTTTTTACTATAGCAAGAACATGCTTTTCTACAAAAGAGTACCTATCCTCATACTCTTCTAAACCTTTGCTGAAGAAAGCAACAGGTTGCTCCAAACCTTTTGAATTTTCTTGGGTCAGCATTGCAGAGATAGCGTCATGACCTCCATAAGAATAAAGGATAAAATCCTTTTCAAAGTTTGGATTCAACAGGGCAGGAGCCTCTGTCAATGCTTCTTTAATGGCTTGGAGGTTGGCCTTTCCTTCTTTCATCCAACTGAAAGCAAAACCTTTCTTCAACATGGCTGTCAAAGGCTTGAGTAATTCTGTAATGTCGGGCAAGAACCTCCTAACAAAGTTAATCTTTCCTATGAAATATTGGAGACCTTTCTTATGATGTGGTAATGGTAGTTCCAAGATGGCTGCAATCCTTTCAGGGTCTACCATAATTCCTTCTTTGGATACTACATATCCCAACAGTTTTCCCTCATGGACCACAAACACACACTTCTTGGGATTAAGGGATATCCCAA
>MU224678.1:62399-99565 GCA_018584345.1 Thuja plicata | reverse complement strand
CTGCAAGTAGATGCTACAAAGGGACATGATTAAGAGGAAATAAAATCTTTCACAGTTAACCCATCTACCATCTACAACGCATACAAACAAGCAGAAAAGAGACAAGGCTGACACAATTCAATAAATTAGTTCTAAGAACTTCAAACTCTGCATATTATCTCTCACAGTGAGTTACAAATTCTCTTTGCCTCTGTCAGGAACTTAGAACAAGTTACAAAAAAAAGTAGGCCAAAGGGAAGAAGAACTAGCGACAATGAGTCTTCAACTCATATTTATACAATTTAGCCAACTGCATTTTTTAGAGCAATAACTTCTTGATCGGATTTTTTGGCCTTTCCAGCCACTGTTTAAGCCTCAAAAGTCATCCAAAAAAAAAATCAACATAAATGCCCCTTCACAGAAGCAGTCTTATCCGTCTAGAAGAGTAAGTCTTTGATTTGCAATAACTCTTTTGCAGCCCCAAAAATGCATCATCTGACCCCTGCAAAATCTGATCTTTCCATCGTAAAATATCTGAGCGTCTGAGAAAATATCTGATTTCCTTTCCTTTTCTTTTCATTTGCTGAGTAAGTGATGCCATCTGTTCCTTGACCTGTCGCACACTGAATCTCCTTTTCTATTATTGATATTGAAACAAATCTATTTTAGATATCAGCAGACCGTTCTATGCATAATTTTGCAATTTAGAATACTCTGACGAACCTTTTCAAACCCTGCAAGCCGAGCAAAACATCTCTCATCTGTAAACTGAACAACCTAGGATTTGAAAACTTTCAGCTAATCCATCATCGCACGTTCGCTGGCCATTTTTTCTTTCCTCTGGATTCTCAGTGACTGAGCAGCAATCCTTTCCTTCATTGCATCCTCTGTTTAGTCGCACAGTCACACCACCTTTTACTTTGTTTTTTATCTCATGCGCGAGTGGGTGATGACGTCCTTTTCCTACTTGGTCGCCAACTCATGGGTCCTAAAATCTCACCTTACCCCTTGCTGCGAGTGCGCGACGACACCTTCTCCTTCTTTAATCGCTCACTTGCGAGCTGCTTTCCTTTGATCTGCATTGTCTAACGACTACACGATGACCATTCCTCTTTGCTCGTCGCTAACTCGCAGGTTATTTTTCCTTTCTGTGATTTGATCGGCGACTACGCGGTGAATGTCCACTCCAGCTTGTCATGCACTTATGAGCTAATCTCCCTTTCCATTTACTGACCAGCGACTTAGCGATGACCCTATCTTTTAGTTTGTCGCGCACCCACGAGCTAACTTCTGATCACCTGAAAACTGCAGCGAGTGAGCGATGAGCTTATCTTTTCCTTTGGTCGCTCGGTCGCGGACCGATATCAATTGTGAAAACTATCTGTGGGACTGTGCGACGCGTCCCTTGTTTAGCTCGTCGCACACCTGCGAGCTCATAACCCGACTTTGACAAGGCCTCGCGACTGCGCGATTCCCTTAATTTGCAACTCGTCGCGTAGTCGCGCAATATAAGGACATGACATAAAAACTGATGCGACAGAGCGATGAGCTGAGACATAACTTCAAAAAGGGACATGACCATTTTTTCGCGTGGTTAACATGGGATTTAAAATTAGAAAGCCTGGGAAAGAGCAGAAAGCAAGAAATTCAGAGAATGAGTATGAATGATAGGGAAAAACAGGCCAAATTGCATAGGATGGAAAATTTGGGAAACAGTAGCTAACTACCCTCTGACAACCTTTATTAACTACTTTGAAAGTGACCGGTCAGCCTTGGGGATCAGGACGTAGATCATCGAAAGAATATAAAAATGTAGGATCTGGGACTCTGAAATCTGGGAACTTGCATTCTAAAAGAATAAAGAATACAAAATGCTTAGGTTTTCCCCAGCCCCCAAAGAATCTTTATTGTTTCTTATTGTCATTAAAGGCCTGGAGGAGAAGGGAGATTCCATCTTCATCAATTTCCTTAAGGCTAGCCCACTGATACTTAGCCACCTCAATCTGTTCCCCCAGGTTCGAAACACTTCCTTTAAACTCATTGGTCATTTTTGCCACATCATGGCCACTGAGTACCATATGAGTTATTCTCATCATTTGGGCACCATCTACTCCTTTCAGGGTTTGATATCTTGATTCCACTAGCTCATCAAACTTCCCCAGGAGTACTCCTCTGGTGTGCAAGTGTTAGTGCTGAAAGGATCAGCTCCGGAGACCTTCATAACAAAAGACTTGTATAAATTAAAAGAATATTGCACTACATTGATTTTATCCTACACAGTCCCCACCAGTTGCTTGATTACCCCCAATGTGAGGTCAAGTCTGGAGTATTGGGTCTTCACAAAATCAAATGACTCTTCTCCCAAAATTCTGGATTCAGAGACAATCTCCTCTTTGAGGCCGAGGAGCTCCTCTAGCTCCACTTTCCATGCCTTTTAATTTTCCATATCCCCCTCCCATATGTTGATGATGTTCTCGGCCTGGTGTAATACATGGCGGGCCACATATAAGTCTGGGAGGGTGGATACCAGGAAATGTCGGGTATTTCCCACTTGTAGGGAAACCCATTCATCGATCGCTTGGGCTTTCTTCTTCATCACCTACAGTGAATCTACATCACTTTGAGGAAGTAGTATATCTAGTATACAGGCCCATGGAGGAACCATGCTGATAGGCTGGGCTAGCTCAGTTAGCAACCCCATAAGGTTTGCATTTTTCTCCTTTTTAGCCTCAAGCTTCTGAGCTTCCTTTTCATAATGAGCCTCCATTGTCCTGGCCACCTCTTTTAACATGTACACCTCACCTTATTTTCCTCTCTTCCCCAGTAGTATCTCCATGATGTTATAATCTCTGGCTTCTGTCATTGCTTCGTCTGCATCTGGGGAAGGTGTCACTATCACTGCGACTATCTCTCTGCCCGGCTCAGTCTGAAGGGTGTGAACTGTCTGGAATTTCATGGCCTTTTGTGGGTTCTATGTCTGGGCCATCATCTCTACTAAGGAAAGGTGAGCCCAGGGTTTTGCTGGAGGTGTCTTTCTCTTTCTAGTTTCTATTAACCATGGGGGCAATAGGGGTGGCTTGTTAGCCAAAGTATGCTCCTGCGACTTCTCCCCAATCTCTTGTTGTGCCCCTTCAGTATTGTGAGCCTCACCCAGCTCCTTTCCTGCATCTTTTGTCTCACTGGTGACATTTCCTTTAGTGACAGTTGTTTCCTCTGCCCCAGTGTCTCCATCTTTGGCCATGTCTCAATCTTCATTTGTCGCCCTGAGGTTTTCTTTGCCCTGTTGTTCCTTTTCTTTCTCAGCCTCTGTTGCTGGGATGTCCTCTTCCATTGGTACATCTTTTGGTATGGGTTAGGTAAAGGGCCAAGATTTAGTGTTTGAGCTACAGTGATTACCTCCCCAAATGTCACCTCTGGGAGTGGCATTTGGAACACAGCGGCTGAGGTTATGGTTGCTCCCAAAGGTCTAGTTCCCCCAGCTGATGCCATTTGTCCACTTTTCTTTTGTTGGTCCACTCCCGTGTCCTATATCTCAGAGACCTTGGAGGCAATTTCTTGTTCTACCTCTTCCTCTTCTCCTGCCCTCTCTTCTTCTGCCTACCCCTCCTATTCCTGGGCAAGTTCCTGTTCTGGAGCTTTTTCTTGTCCCGAGACTTTAGCCTCTGCCTACTCAATGTCCCCCTGTAAATTCCCGAACTCGTCGGTTGTAAAAATATCATCAAATTCATCCTGTGGGGGAGGGTTGGCAGGGACATCAGCAGGTTTTGGTTCCCTCTCTAGCTCTATGGAGTCAGAAGAAAGGATTACAAATTGTGGGATCTGAGGTATCCCCAGCTCTGGCTCCTTTTTAGGCTTCAAATTAAGCCTCTTCTTTCTCTTAGTGACTAGGGGTGGCCCTGCTTCCCTTAGGACTTGCTCTTCTTCTGGATCTACCCCTGTTGACTTTACCATTAATGTTGCTAGTGAGGGGGAAGAAGGTGGACGGATGGGTCTGGTCATAAGCACAAGAGTTTCCAGCCTCATGATTAATCTATCTTTCATTTGATGGGAGGCCGCCAGCAATTGTTGCAGTTGCTCCTTTATGGGGACCTCTTGCTCAGTTGGAGTTTGCATTATTCCTTTTCCCTTATCTTCCTTCTGTGAGGAAGTTCTGGCTCCCAGGGTTAACTTTTGTACTGGCTGAGCAGCTCTACGGACACTCTTAGGTCACACCTTCTTGAAGTAGGTGTGGCTGCATTCGACCACATTGCGGGTGAACTCTTCAATTATGGGCCCCTCCAAGGCATTCTAGTCCACTGGTGGGAGGGCCAACTTATCAATCCCCTTTGATTTGTACTGGAGATCTATTGTGGGTCCGGAGTCTGAGAAGTCATCCAAAAATCTCTGGAGCTTTAATCTTTCCATCATTCCCATGGTCATCCAGACATAATGCCAGCTTTGGACTTCCATGTCATCCTAGAAATCTTCCCAGAAGTCTTCCATGTGGTATCGATGGGGCTCTGATGCCCGGGGAAGTGCCAACGCAATTTTGTCGTGCGGATCAAAATGCTTCCGCACCAAGTAAAATTATTCTAAGTTGTAACTTTTAAGCTTGTTGTCTTCTTCTTTGGCCATGGCTAGAATGCACGAGTAACTCCCGCAAGTAATTGGGAGTGGGATGTTGGTTACCTTCTTCAAGGTGAAGAGGGCATGCAGCTCCATTATCTATGTGCAATACTCTAAAAGAATTATCTTGTTCCCACAATGTTTGGGTAACAAGTATGATTTCCCGGAGAAGCCAGTTACCCTTATGTATGTATGCTGTTGAAACTGTATATAATAATGGCCGTAAATCTGGACCAAATTCATCACCTCTGTGGATAGGTGGTATCCTACATCTCGGGTCGGTGTGAGCAGGTTGTAATAGATAAAGGCGTCATTCACCCGGCACAAACTGGGGAAACTGGCCTCCCATTGGATTTGTGGGAAATGGTCCCAGGGAGACTTCTGACCTAGGCCAATCCTGAGAATGCCCGATGTAAGTAACCCATTAGTGTGGGGTTGTTGTTGTGCCAGGGCCCAGAGAACATAGGAAGTTATATGAAACTTTCACTTTTGGACCACCTGTAGAAATTGAGAATCTACGTGGTTGGAGATGATGGTAGCCCAATCAAAATATTCTCCCTTGGTGGAGATGCCAAGTAGGAAATAGTACATCCATGCTGAGAATTCTCAGGCATGGGGTTGCCCAAAGACTTGGGATAGTGCTATTATCCCCATCTGGATGCTTTCTTTGAATTCAGACCGGGGGAGTTCTAGCTTCATTCTCTTGGGATCCCTCTTTGTGGCCTTGAGCCAGTTGTTATTCATATATATGCATGTTGCTTCCTCCAACTATTTTAACTTGGCTAAGGCATCTATTCTGGTGACCACAGTTGGTTTGTCGAATTGGGGGATCCCCAAGCCCATCTAGAAAGTAGCAGCGTCAAGTGACACCATAGGGTTAGGATACCCGGTTGGTTCTAGAGCTGTGAGCATGATAGCCCAGATAAAAGAGTTGTAGTGTGTTGCAAGTGTGAGGATTAGCTCCAGAGACTACACTTAGCATAGAAAAAAAGTGGCCTTGAGGATCCTGGAATCCCTGATGTTGATTGCTAGTAGATCCCCGGCCTACCGCTGAATGTACATTATCTTTACCAAGGCCTGCATTTTGGACCACATCCCAATGCTGGTGTTGTTAATGAACTAAACTTTGGAGTCAATATTTGACCCCATCATGGCATTATCCTTTATGTATTTCATACTGAGGGGCAATTTCTCCAAGGCCCTCTCCATTTTGGATTTCACGACTGCCCTAGTGACCGCCGCAAAAGGGAGTTCTGGACTCCCTGGTGGTGAAGATGTGGAAGCCTTAGACATGATGGGAGTGAATTTCTCTAGAAACCTGCAAGGCGAGGTGACCATCAGAATGTAAAAGTAAATAATACTCCAGGATCTGGAGATCTTACCACTGCGGCGCTTGCCTTCTCTGAAAAGTTAGTTTATGTTCAAAATCCCAGAAAGATATATATAATATAAACTTAAAGGGAAGTAACCAATATTCGGGCCTGGGGGTCTCAACATACTTAGAAAAAGAAATATGTGTGTTGGGTGAGGGAAAGAGGCCCAGAGTCCAGAAACCAACTGTTAGAAAGGTACGCGAAAGGTGAGCTGTCAGACCCACATGGACATCACGTGGCTATGCAATAAATGGAAGTTATGGCGACAGCGACGGAGCCAACTGTCTGAATGTGTGAAAATAAAAAGCCACTTGGGTCATTTTGAATGCATACATGGGATGTAAATGAGATAGTCATCAAGGCAAGTTAATGAGGAGAGAGAAAATTTCCTTGTTGAAACTAGTCGAGAGTCAAGTTTCAACCAGGTGGTATCCTACTTGGAACGAGCTCGCAGATTTGGGAATGACAACAGGGGAAGCATGGCAAGCTAGCTACAAACCCAAGTAGATATACATGAAATATAAAATATATACAACATATGTACATCAGGGCTGAAGGGTATATACATGCATAATGGAAGGATATACAACAATATATACCAAAAATACATGTGTACAGAACCCAGAGAAGCTATTTACAAAACCTGAAAATGTACAAACATCTACAACTTTTACATTATCCTACATCTGCATAGAGGGAAGACAACCCTCTAGCAGAGCCAACCCACCAACGAGAAGCAAACCAGAAAGAAATGCAACACCAACAGAAACACAAGACAACAAAAAAACCAAACAAAACCAAAAAGAAGGAAAAATAGAGAGGAAAGAAGGCACCAACCTGAAAATGAAGAAGGGCAAGGAAAGGAGCTCATGCCGCGAATGCTCTGCAATAGCCCCTACATCAAATGATCACCACTTACCACCACAAACCACCCATAATTTTTCAGAACAGCTCGGAATAGTTCGCACTAGATTCTCGCTAAATTGATGTAAAATTGCTCTAAATCCCTCAAATTGCTTAAGTGTTTTAATCATGGTAATTGTGAAAATGACAAGTAATTTCTATTTATACCCATGGTAAAAAGAAAGCTACCTTTCCTTCTAAAAACTCTAGATAGATAGACCTCCAGACTCCAGGCCCGGGGATTTCATACAACCATATCCTCTTACGGAAAAAAGACATCATGGCGAAGAATCCCGGAGTCCAGAATCTGGCTCCTGACAAAGAACAAAAAACTCCAGGACCGGGTCCCGGAGATGCGAGGGAAAAAAATAAAAACAAAACCAACACCGAGGGAAAGGAAACCCAAAGAAGGAAAACAAAGAAAACAAAGGAAAAAGACAAGGCAAGAGCCAAGAGCAAAAAGCAAAAAAAAAGGGGGGACCCAACATTTTGTACACAAAATGTAGGGACGGGGATGCAGGGCATAACAAACGGTCTAGGACTTACTGAAAATGGAGAATCATCAAATCAAGCCAATCCAAATAATGTCTATGAAAATCTAAGACCAAGAAAGCTTACATGCAAAAACTATGGAAAGCAAGGCCACACATCAAATGTATGCAGAGGTAAAATGAAAGGTATTCCTAAATCTACATCTTCATTCATAGGATTCTGTTATAAATGTAACAAAAAAGGACATAAAGCATATGAATGTGAGTCTAAGATGGATCAACCAAAGAAGGAAACCTACATGGACAAATACTTTCCTACATGAAAAATGAATGGGCACACAAGCCTTGAATGCTGGAAAAAGAAAAGGCAACCATGGAAGCCTAAAGGTCTAGAAACTCCCTATCAACAAAAGAGAATCGGTCATTAGTATGTATGAGACTACAATACATGGACAAATTGTATAGAATGTGGTAGATATGGTCACATTGTTGAAAACTACATGAGAGCATGGACCAAAAGGTCTAGAGGTTGGAAAAACCCCGAAATGACATGCTTACACTGTCATAAAGTTGATCATCTCAAGAAAGACTACAGAGACCGAATGACAGAGACAAGCATATATCTCAATGGAAACACCATTGAAGATATTCGGAGGGCTAGAGACAAAATGTGGAGAAAATCTTCAAGCAATGATGAAGCTAGACCAAGTAATGCAAATGGTGACACCCCATCCAATGGATCTGGTGACATCACCACCCCCACATAAGCTGAACAAGTAAGTATGGAACTGCACTACACTAAGTCATGTTTTGCATCAGTTCCATTATGCAAATTGATAGATAGTCAAAATATGCATGAATAAAGGTGCATATTATGTTACTTGTTACAATTCTAAGAAAACAACCCCGTCGGTAAAAACATGCCAAAAATCATTAATGAATATAAAGCATGTGATGTTTACACCTACCTAGAATCATCGGTCAACACATAAAATGGCCAAGTTGCTAATGTAACCCGACACCCGTCGGTAAGGAAGCAAAGTTATAAATTTGTCTTGACACAATATCGATATCCGTCAGTGAAAGAAAAAATCTTAATAGCCATCCTGAGCATCCTATCAAGACCAACAATGTTAATTGAGATTCTTCCCGATGAACTCTGTCTTCATGACCCAACGAGTCATTGAGCATTTATGACAGACTTAGGGCAAAAGTCTATAAATACTCAATGGGAGCACTTCATTTTGCACATGTGATTTGAGAAGAAAGAGCAGAGAAAAATTAGAGTGAAAAGAGATCAGATAGCAGAGCAACCTCGACTCGATCCAGCGCACTCCAAATAGATCATTCACAAGTTTCACAGATTGAAGTAAGTACAGAGTGCAACAAAAGAACTATGTTATTATTTTCAAGAAAGCCCTAAATTTGAAATATGATGGCAACCACTTCAAGAACCATAAAGATTAAGAATGATAAGAATAATGTGGTTAAGTTGATAAAGAACAACACCTATGTGGAGCCCAAGTATAAGATATGCCCGGAGATTGCATCGCAACCTGATGATTCTGGTGCATTTTCAAAAATTCCACCTAGGGTTTTGCTGATAGAGGACATTAGATCCTACATTCACTACAAGATCACTGAAATAGGTGATAGGGAGATAGACCAAACTTACAAGAAGTTGTGTGATGCAGAAGGAAACTTGAAAGAAGAACACAAGCATCTGCAAGTGAAGGGGATAACTAATGCCCTATATTTCCTGAGGGTTTTCAAAACCAAATGGATTAGGTTAGTTTTGAGAATAATGTACAACCAGAAATTATGGTTGGATGAACCTAAGAAGATCACTAAGGATGTGTTACATGTTGTAACTGGTTATCCCATAACCGACAAGCCGAAGGCACACAAGCATCCCACCCAGCCAGAAGTTGAAAAACCCACCAAAGCTATGTGGGATAACAGAGGTCTGAAAGTGAACACCATCACCGATGAGGAACTGAGGTTTAGTGCATGTGTGATTGGTTACAAGATCTTCCAGGAAAGAATGCTAAACAGCATAGCTTCAACAGCAGTAAGCACAGCTTACAAGATAGTGACAAAGGGAATACAGATGGATCTATGTGAGATATTGTTAAAGCAACTTGATGAGAACATGACAACAATCAAGTCTACAAAGACTAACACATGTAAGTTTAGTTCACTCATCATGTGTATATTATTTTACTTTCAAGAATACTTTCCTTCAGTAGGCAAAGTGAAATGGGATACTAAAAAACCAGTCACACTACAAATTAGTGAACTTATCAAGTCACTAGGAGACAATTTTGATTCAATGATGACTGCATACTTCCTTGAATTCAAGGAAAAGATGATGGAAAGAGTGAGGATCCCTAAGAAATTGATTGAGAAACATAGGGATGAGATATTTTTTATGGTAGATACAGATTTCACTCACATAAAACCGGTTGTACCAAGAACAGTCTGGTTAGCACCTCTTGACTATGAAATTAACATAGATCAAGCTACAAATGCAATTGATGCATTAATCAATGAACCACTTGACAACAAACAACCAATATTTGGAACTTATAAAGATGCCAAGTCCAAGATAAAAATAGGCCTAGTAATCAAGAAGACTGTCAACAAGAAGAACAAAATGGTAAAGAATCTTGAAAAGATTTTTTCGGCTAATGAGGAAGAAAAAGAACAAACAGAGGAAACCGAGGAACAGGGTATCATCGATGAAGGGAAAGATGAGAAAAAATTATATTCTGAGGCAACTGAGTCTGACACACCTCCACCTCCTACAAATAAATAGAGAACAAGGAGCCAAACAACAAAAGATCCTACACCTTTGAAGAAAGGTCAAGTGAGGACCTATAAGAGAAAGAAACAAACAGAGAAACAATCTGTGAAGGCAACACCCACAAAAAGGAGGAAAAGAATGGTCAGGACCAAAGCTAACATTGAAGATTCCAAAGAGGATGAACCTGATGTAAGTAAGAAAAGTTTTCTTACTAGAATAATTGATGAAATTGCTGAGTCAATTGCTACTACCAGTACAGTGACTGATAGGAAAATCAGAAAATGGGATAAACTTGAGCCAGAGGACCAAAACAAGATACAAGATGCAATAATTAGTTCAATGGTCATATGCTCTACACACCAAAAAGGAAGCAAGGGAGAGGGAACTTGTCACACTTATGCCTCCCGAATCAAAGATGGAAGAAATCAAAGAAATAATGAAGAAGCACTCAAGAAAATTTGTAGCTAAAATAAGAGCTTACAAAGTGCTAGAAGATAAGTTTATAGAGCTGGACAGCATGACCGAGACCAAATGGAGACAACTCCTAGAACTACCTATAGAATCAACAAGTTGTGAGAATCAATTACTTCTAACCGACACAACTCATATAGAGGAGGAGAAAGATAAGGTAAGTCCTAAGAAAATTTCTTTGGACAATGTAGATACTAATGAGCCCATTGACTTAGACCAAGTCATGGATGATCTTGACATTCAAGACATCACTTAGCATGATTTAGATAAAGATCCTCACAAAGAAGATGATGTAATTTGTATATCTCTTAAGGATCAAATCAAGAAACAACAAACGGAGACCCAAGCAAACAAGGACATGGATGTTGCTGATGAAATATAACCAGAAACTTCAATTATTGACATCACGGGTCTGGACCCTGTCGTTCAACTACAAAAGGATGAAGATGTCACTGCTCAACATGATCAAACTGATGAGCTGGACAAAAATCAAGATGCAGCACAAGTGGGCACACAAAATAACATGTCAGTATTGATTAAGGAAATAAATATGCTAGAAGGAAATGAAGAATCTAATGTAGCAAATTCAAGCATACCCAAAGACAATGGTGATGCGGAAACAAAAGATACCACAGATGACACAAAAGATACAACTACAGAACAAGCTGCAACCGATGATCAGAGTGAAGAAGAAACACAAAAAGTAGAAGAGGACAAGCATAAATAAAAGAGTAAAGAAGCTAAAACAGATGAGCAGGAGAAGAAAATAGAATAGAAATCTACAGAAACACCCAAGGTTGATGGAGAGACGTCTTCACCAAACTGACAGGTACACCCTGAGAAGAAAACACAAGAAGCATCATCAACAAATCCTGCACTGAGTGCCTCAAAGAAGACAAATGAACTAGTAATGGTATTCCATACATCTGCATCTACACAAATCTCAAGGAAGAAGAAAAGAAAGAATAAGAATCCAGTGACTCTGGATGAAATTATTGAGATTCTAGTTTGTGATCCTAGGACATTGGATCGAAATGAATTGACAAAGTATGCAAAAATTTGTGAAAGGAAAGCCATGCAAGACAAGTTGAGAAAAGCCACCAAGGAAGCTAAGGTACTTGAATTTGCATGAGGAATACTTCAAAAAATTGTACATGACATAGATGTTGATCAAACAGCCCCCATGCTTGATCAATTAGTGGTTCTCACAGATGCAATCACATCTTAGAAGATAGATGCTGAGAAGGTCATGGAAGAAAGACTTGAACAGAAATATGAGTTCAAGTTAGCTGAGAAGATAAGCCAAGAAGTGGCATTACAAAAGGTAAAGCTTTCTGAACTAGTTAACATAGTAGACCTAATTATTTCAGAAGCTATAACCTTCATACAAAAATTATGTACGCTAGATCAACTCACAAAGGAGTATACCAACAAGATAGCACAAATAGATGTTGATCTTCAAACAAGTGCACAAAGTCTCACAAATAGTGAAGAGGCTATAAAATTTCACAATGAGCAGCTCAAGCAAGCTTGAAAGCTGAGACAAGACATACAGATTACAGAAACCAAGTTCAGAGATGAGGTAAATGAGATCCAAGCTCAACTCTTACCGACACTATCATTACTGCAAATTCATATGACAGAGGCAAGAGCATTGATTTCCACCCCAAAAATGTATGTCCTAGACAAAATTTATGATATGCATGACCAAATTGAGCTAGAGCACATGGCGCTAGAACTACTTAAAGAAAAATGGGAGAAAATGCTTGAAGATATCAAGAACACCCACTCACACATTTTTGACACATTGTAAGCTACACATTTTTGTCACATTTTTTGACAACTTATAAGTTGTACATTTTTGTCATGAGTATCAAATAAATGGGGAAATGATATGTACAATCAACAGTAAAAGGGGAAAATGAAAGGAGGAAATGATTTGTATAGTCAGTCATTTGAAAGAGCAAAAAAATAAGGAATTTATAGTATAGAGGCAAGTATACATGTACATATATACTTATACTATACTGAAGCATACAGCTAGGGGGAGTCATATAATGAGAAGGATATATACATGGTGTACATACTAAACACCTTAGTATTATGCACATATTAGTTTTTGATACTAATGTGAAAGGGGGAGATTTAAGACATTATATTTTGTCATTAGTATATGCAAGGAAAAAAATGATCAACACCATTGGTTTACACTACACCGACAGACAGGGCACAGCACTACCCGATGCCAAGGTTACCTGATACTGCCAAGTACAAAGCATCCCAATAAACACTATTTAGTGTTACCCGATGACAAAAAGGACAAAGGAACCTGATGAGTAACCAACAGTGCAACCTGACGAAATAGAAAAGAGTGGAACCCGACAGATGAAGGGAGCCCAAAAATTAGTTCAATAAAGGAACACCAAAAAACTTTTAGTTCAACCCAACGATCAAGAACTGACAGTCAGTTACATCCCGCAAAAAGTGGATCTGACTTTCCATGTCAGATAAATCACTAAAGTTTTATATTTAGCTTCTTGATTTGTTTTAAATCCATTATGTGTGGAGAAAGAAATGTAATTATTATTGTTTTTATTAGTATAACTATTTTTTAAAATGCAAACTAAAGGATCAAGGTCAAGGTGTATACCTTGGATCAAGAGTTAACATTGTAAATTTGTGATTCTAGAATAGGTCAAATACTTGTATAAATAGATGCTCAATCAATTGTGAACATGTTTTTCTATGATTTTTTTAGCCACTAAGAGAATCTAAGGATCAGACAAGAGAATTCATGCAGAAGGACAGAAAATGATCAATTCAATTTCAAGAACAGAACACAGGCTACCGACGAGCAGGAAAAGGTATTAATCAATCACTATAGGTGATATTCATATTCTAAGAGCTTTAATGGATCTGTGATTAGCAATTGTAGATTACATATAGTTAGTTCAAACATATTGTACTCATTCTAACAAGTGTAGTACACTTAAGAAATCCTTTCAAGGAAGGTGGACTTAATAGTCCTATTGTAAATCTCTTAACCGAGTGCACACTTCATTAGTGTTGTTAAAAGCTCTTAACATAGTAGATCTTAATAGGTCTCCACTTTAATACTCCTAATAGGGTAGATCATCAAAAGTGATCAATTGTAAGCCTTTACCGACTCCCTTCCATTCTGCAGATAGTGAAGTTTTGTGGGTGTCATCCCCACCGCAATTTTTACTTCCTAATAGGAGTTTTCTGCGATATCATATATTGTGTTATGTGTTTATTACTTTCATGAATTTTTCTATTAATGTTACATATAATTAATTTTGTGAATTAATACTACATGCATAAGAAAGAACATCAGAAATGGTCGGTAATACAGTAAAGATTATTTACTAATGATGAAAGGTGAAAAGTGCTAAAAAATTTAGAGGTACTGATTCATCCCTCCCCTCTCAATACTACTTCCCATTAATCCCAAAAATCTTAATCATGTTGTCAAAGTTCACATGACATAACCTTTTATACCACAACCAAACATCTTCATTTCTAGCCAATAAACAAGTGGTCTCAATATCATCAAGATAGAATATATTTCCTTTTGTTTTTTCACCAGTACCAATCAACTTTCCTTTTTCATTATAGATCATTGCATTTTTTGTTCTCAAATGCAACTCGGTGTCCTATTTTTTTTAGTTGTGAAACACTCAACAAATTATAGTTAAGTCCTTTCACCCAATATGCATTTTCACATCTTATCAGATTATTCAACATGATGGTACCTTTTCCTTTGATTATTCAACATGATGGTACCTTTTCCTTCAATTATTCAACATGATGGTACCTTTTCCTTCAACTAGGCAAGGTGGGTCATTACCCATCCTAACTAATCCACCATTATAATATTCAAAATTTTCAAACTTTTCTTTATCTCCAATCATATGATGAGTACAGCCACTATCAATAATCCAGACTTCATTTTTTCTTACTTTAGATATGAGTGTTGTTTCAACTTACCTTTCTTCTTCATCTAAATCATCCTTCATAGTAACAAATACTACCTCAACATCTTCACCATAATTAGTGTCATATTTTTTAGCTTTGTTCTCAACCAGGTAACAAGCCTTCTTGCCTTTGTCCTTGTAATCTCAATTATCTCTTCTGTCAGAGTGTCGGTTGCTTTTGTAGTCTCAATCATTGCTTCTAACACACTTATTTTCATAAGATCTATCATTGTTTCTTTCATCCTTTCTCTTGATAGGGCATCTAGCAGAAAAATGTCTAATTTCTTTGCAATTAAAATACACCAATGGTAATTTACCTTTATATCTTCCTTTACCTCTATGTAATCTCCTAGCCATTAGTTCTTCAAGTTTATCAAGTTCTTGTTCATCACTATCATTGTCACTATCATTTCTCATAGTGTGTTTGTTACTACATTTGCTTAATCTCAGAGAAGATTTGAATACAAACTCAACAGTAGGTAAGACACTGTTGTCATAGTTGTTCATCTCAAATGAAATAAGTCTACCAATCAAACTATCAAGAGTAACATTGTTATTTTCTATTGCTCTCATTTCTTGAATTGTAGATACTCTAATTACATAAACAGGCAGTACAGTTCTCATAATTTTACTTACAACTATTTTTTCTTCAAGTACTCCTCCTACTCCACGGATAGCATTAACAACTTATTTTATTTTGCTAATATAATGAGTGATGTTCTCTCCTTATTTCATTCTTAGGTCATCAAACTTTCCTCTTAGGCTTTCGGCTTTAGCTCTCAGCACATTGGTGTCTCCTCCATGTACTAGCTCGAGTTTGTCCCACATTTGCTTTGCAGAGGTGCATGATTTCACACCTTCAAATTTAGCATCGATTAGTGAAGAAGCAAGTTATATCATCATATAATTGTGTTCATGTTTCTCTCTCAATTGATCAATGGTCAGAGGTCCAGTAGGTGCAACATATTCAATATCCAAGTATTGTGTGACATCATTTCCAATACTTGATAGATGAAGTATTATCCTGCTTTTCCATGATACAAATTTGTCCTTGTTTAACTTAGGCACATCCCTTTTTCTCATCTTGTGATCGTTATCTTAAGTGATTTTAAAATTTTATTCCAAGCACCAAACCTCTGATACCAATTGTTAGAATAACTGAGAGGGGGGGTGAATCAGTGGCCTTAAATAATTCCAAAAATCCAACCAAAAATTATCTCTCAAATATAATACCCTGTAGTTATCTTTTATTCCATCAAAATGTATGCCTTAAATAACTTTAACAAATATGCATTGTTCATTAAGATATATTGTTCATCATTTCTAGACTTTACTGAATAGCAATAAAGTCTCTATGTTGTCAACCTGACAGTGCTAAGTGTATTGTAACCTTTTCTGAAGTGAGCTCGATGAAGAGCCAACCTTGTTAAAGGTTACAATACATACTGTTAAGTGCGACCTCGTTAGAGGATTTAAAACTAATAGTTTTTCTTTTTACCTAGCACTCACTATGTTGTCAACAAGAAAACCTTTTGATACTCTTGAATATCTCAATACAATAAAGACTGTTAAATCCCACTCGGTTAAGATATTTTTTGAATCAATGGTTAAATTGATATAGTAATTGATCTATTTAAAATACAACTTTAGCTTGCAGATATTTAGATCTATTGTTAGTCTAATAATACCTCTCTGGTCAATGTACACTTCAGTTCCTTTGCTTTCTTTCTTTCTTCCTTCTGCTCGGTGAATGCTCTGCCCTTGGTTGCTCAGTGTCTGTTGAATACCTTGACTCTGTTCTTTAGCCTCTATGATCATATCTATATGAAGAATTCAATCTTCACCAAAATTATACTTAGCATTCCTCTCTTCATAGTGAATTCCTTGTCTCTTTATATAGACATGATTAGCCACTCAATCTCCTTGTTTTTGTTGTAGATCACTTCTTGATCCATAAAACTCGTCATGCTTTCTTTATCCTGTAAAGCTCTGCTTTAGTTTTATTCTGCAAATCTCTCCTTGATAAATATGAATAAAATATGCTTTAAATCTCTTTCATTTCTTTAGTTTAACTAATCATTAAAAATAAAGCAATCAATCAGTCAATCCCTAAATATAGCTCTACCACCTAAGTAGTTTTGTCATTCTTTAACTTTAGTTCTAATTGGTCATCAAATCCAGTTTACTACGGTGCTCGGTATATAGTCGCTCGGTTACTGCGGTGCTCGGTATACACTTTCTTGGTAATGCTTGCTCGATTACTACTGTTCTTATTTTACACTGTGAACTACTCAGGGTTCACTGTCTATCGATGTTCACTATCACTTGGTGTATACAGACCTTTTAAGTTTTACCGACCACATAAACTTTTCCTTTTTAGGTCTTCAAGTTTATGAAAATATGTTTATAATCAATCATACTATATCAAGTTGACATCAATGACAATACAACACATTAATTGATTTAATGTCTTGCATTCACTTTTGCATCTCGGTGATCAACAACTTATCATCTTCAAGCATTCAATCAGTTATAGTTCATCAATATTAACAGTTGCTTTATGTAAAGGGTCAGGGATTTTATCATTAGATTTATCTTTTTTTTGTGGGAGAATAGGCTTCTCATATTTCCATTGTGTAGTATAGGAATAGTTCTACATCCTAGGTTGTCTGTTGAAATTACAATAGGATGGCTTGTCATTATTTGAAATCCTATTATTTTTACTTTCTCCAGGCTTTAAATCCTTAAGAGCACTTAGAATATTCTTCAGACTATCCTCTTCTTTAGGTTTAGCATTTGAAGACTTGTCTGATTCCTTTTTGTTAAACCTTGTTGGCTTCCAATCTTCCCTTATACCCTTTCCTTGACACTCTTTTGTTTGTTTCAATATTAACTGCTATCTTATATGCTTCCCTAATGTTCCTAGGGTTCTTATCTCTAAGGAGATATGCCATTTTTGCATCAAAATCATTCAAATAAGTAGCAAGAGATACCTTATCATCCAGCCTCGTCACTTGAAATAGCTTATGCATAGCTCTTTGGAATCTTATGTTGAATTCAACCACCTCTTCATTTGGATTTTTCTTGATATTGTTGAACTCATTCAACATGAAACCTTCATTTGTCTTATCACCATATTGATCCCTGAAACAATCTTTAACTTCATCCATGGACCCTAGATAATCATGATGCAGTCCTCTAAACCAATCCCTGGCATCTTCAGTTAGTGATTGAACAAACAATTTCATCATCACATCATCATGTCCAATCTCATAGTCATCCATCATATCAATAAACTTCTTCAAATGCTCTTCACATGTTATAACATTATTTCTAGAAAATTTTGGAAGTTTATCCCTAATTTCTTTTGGGATTTCATTAGGATAATCAGGAATACCAAGGAAAATAAATTGTCTATACCTTTCTGCATAGATAGGTGTCTTTTGGATTGATTGAGTACCTTGAGAAGTTGATGCTTTAACATTAGATGTGGTAGCACTCACAGGACCAACTGGTGGTGGTATATTTGTTGTTGGATTCACAAATACTCTAGCATTTGCATTAGGTGTTGAGGAAGTAGAAATAATAGGAGGAGGACCAGCGGCTTGCCTGAGAAATTCAATTTTCTTTTTCATCTCCAGAGCATAAGCTTCCAACTCTGCTTTCTCAAGATCCTTGGCTATAATCTCCTTCTCCCTCTTATCTCTTTCTATTTTAGTGTCCAATTTGAACATTGGATCCACTAGGTCCCCTTTATTTGCAGGCTCATTTACTTCATTTCCCACAAATTTATGCTTACCTTTATCTTTAGACTTTGGAGTATTGTACAATTGTTGGACAACAGGTTCTTGTTCAACCCTTGCAGGTGTAGTGGCAAAATTGATTGCCTCTAAATATAGTAATTTCCTTTTCAACTATTCAAATCTAATATGAGCTTTTCTGACCCTATCCTCTCTCTCTTTATCTCTTTGTTGTCTTATGGAAATTTTCTCATGGATTATCCTTTATAATTCACCAACTTCTTCGAAAATTTCCTCAGAATCTAGGATAGTTGTTTCAGATTCAGAATTTTCTTCATGAATTACTCTTTCTCTTCTGTGATTCTAGGCATGAGGCATGTCTAATGAGAGAGAGCTTGAAGCACTATGAGCATTCCTATTCTCTTCACCTCTACTTTTACTTCTAGACCTTCTTTCATGTCCTCGAGGTTTACTATGGACTATCTTCTTGGTATACCTTGGTCCATCCTCACCTCTCTCACTTTGAGAATAATAATCACCGTACACAGCCAATCCCAAATCTACACCATCTTTAATCTCTGATGCTTCTCTTTCTTGATTGGTTGGAATGGGATTCTCTACCCTAGTGTTCCTCTTTTTCCACCAAGTTTGAGTAGTCCTATCAACACTTTCATTCATTTGTTGACCAACTCTAGAAGTATATGGAATCTCACCTTCCAACTTATCCTGGGGATGATTCTTCATCCAGGATCTAGTATTCATATAACTCATATTTAGATGATGTTTATGAAATAATTATTTATCACTCAGCACTGCTGTAGAGATTTCTTCGAGCCTCCACCCAACATTTGTTGGGAAAATACACACTAACTTTTAGAAATATGAATTGTGCAACAAAGGAACATCAACAAGATAGAAGATAGCAACAAGGGGCTCAGCAAATCCCAACAAATTTTCAATGGTGAAATAAATCCCTGGGATAAGAAAATATAACTTTTTAATTTCAATGGTCAACTAATTGGTTTAAAATAATTAGGCTAGGATTCTTTCTCAAATTGAGAAACCTGCGTCACTTAGAAAAACTCAATTCTATTTCCCAACAGAGTCACCATTTTGTTGGTGGTTTTTTATGCTAAAATGACTGAATAACAACCTTTTCACTTTTTGACAGATTTTAAAGAGAAGCCAACTCCAATGACTATTCAATGGAATGAAAAGGACCAACTAACAAGCATGCATAACCATACTCCTACACTTTAGGTTCCTGCAAAACCAAGGGAGGACACCTTGTAATACCTTCAAATATTAGTATGTTTAATGAACTTTAAGGTACATAAATTAAGGGTCAAACCATTATCTATCATGACCCATTTGATGGCAAAATTGTTGACCACAACGGCGATACGAAGGCCGAGATTGTGGTCTGGTTCAACTTGGGGAATGTTGGATGGCTTAAAAGAGACTCCATAAGAGGTGGATAGGTGGCCCATAAGGTTCTAGAATTACGTATGATCAATGTCAATGGGGACACGGGATTCTTGTAGGGCTTTGTTGAGGATCTCCTGGTGGACAGGAGAAGTGCGGAGAAGATCCAAGATGGAAATTTGTGTAGGGGTATTCCCTAGGTGTTCCAGTAAATTATGTTATGCTCCAAAAGGAGTAGTGCTAGCACCTATGGCAGTAATTCTTCCTCGGTGGGTGGTAACCGTACAGTGGTTGTCCACACCCTTGATATGGATGATGTTAACTGAGGGTTCAACTTGGGAGATACAACCGATGAGTTTATCATAATTAATGTATGCATAAGTTTAATCTTTCTTGTCAGCATTGTCTCCTTGTTTTCCCTTACCTATGTTAGGGGGTGGAGGAGGTTTGCAGGGCCTTTTCCAGTGTCGTGTTGAGGAAACACATTTTGGTAGATTTGCATATTAGAATGTGGTGAGGGTTGAGTTGGTGCATCGGCAGTGATCTCCTCTTTTTCTATGAGATCCTGCATATAATGTTTGAATTTCATGCACTTTGCAGTTGTGTGTCCCTTAACATGGCGATATTTGAAATACTCATTGTCCCTATGCCACATAGGTTTTGGTGTTGATTCATCGAAGGGTTGTGTGTGTGGGTACACAATTAGATTGGCCTTTGCCATCTTCTAAAATATGGCATCTATATATTCACCCAGTGGGGTGAATATGTGCTTTGGGATGTTCTAAGTGCGAGGTTTGTTTTGTCCACTAGGGACGGATATAGTATTGGTTTGATTGGCAGGATTTTGGAAATTGGTTTGAAAATTTTCTTCCAGAGGGGGATATGCTGGAGTGCTTTGTTGGGTAGTAACATGTTGGTATATAGGTTGTTGCTGATACGTAGGTTTTTGTTGATAGGTAGGTGCCAGTTTTTGGTATGCAGGAGTGGGTGAGTTAGGTCCAGTGACGACAATCTAGACATGCTCGGTACCAGTGGCACCATTAGTCATGACACTCTTATTCTTATTCCAGTAGCGATATCTATCATTGTTAGGTCTATCGTGACTCATCTCTTTTTACAACTTGATAGTTCCATCATCTATAAGACCCTTTTCGACATCCATGCCTTTTTCATGGATTTCTTGATATGTCTGTAAATAGCTCATGTGGACACCCTGTAATCCAAGGTTAGTGTTTTTTATGATCACCCTATACCAACAGATCCCTAATGATGTCATCAATGACAACTAGAAAATGGTTTAACCTAATAGAGAAACTACTAAACAACCCTAAAAACTATATGAAAATATTTATAGAAGCATTAAAAAGTAAATAGTTCATGTTAATAAAATAAAACTAGAGAAGATAATTAATTTAACAATCAAGGAATGAATTCCATAATTAAAAATAAGTTTTGTCCCAAGAACTACTAGAAAAAAAGAAACACTTAAAAACATCAATTTTTGTGAGCGATATTCAAGTCCTAGTTCTACATTAACATAGTAAGGGACTCCTTCCATCCAACCTTGGCCACCTTGTTCTTATTTTTTCTAGCATTTTTTTCCTCTAGATCCTTTTCATTTTTCTTCAACTGTTTCTTGATCTTAACTCGCCCATCCCCATGATAAATTTTTTCATTATTTCATTAGTAATAGATATAATTGTACTTGTGGCATTCTCCACTTCTTTGAATTTATTTATCATGTTAGCCCCTTAGACCTTGGATTCCAAATCCATCGTTCCAACATGTAGGTAAACAATTTGAACTTATAGGCCAACAATGAGCTCATGTGTTAGTATTATTAGGTTCAAGATTATTGAGAGGGGGGTGAATCAATAATCTACCATATCAAACTTTTCATCAACTATTCAACCACTGCATCAATAACATTCATTGCATGAAAAACTAAACAATAAGAATAAGCATCCACAATCATGCAACACAATAACACCAAAGTTTTTATCATGGAAACCCAACTAGGAAAAAACCATGTGTGAGGATGGCACCCACTAAAATTTGCATTCTTTTGAAGTATGCCTGGTTAATATTTTAGCCATGTTAAAAGCTTACAATATGCCCAGTTAAGAGCAAGACCCTATTAGGAGTCACCCGATCAAGGGATTTACCTCTAGCCCTGTTAGGAGCTTTACCCTATTAGGGGTAATCTAAATGAAGGATTTTAAACCCTAATTAAAGAGTTGCCATGTTAAAATATTTACAATTCAGACCTGTTAGGATACCTAGTTAAGGGAATTAGCTTGATGAAACTGTTAGGAATCAACAAGTAAATGATCTGATAAAATAACACTTCTATTTTGCTAATAGATATCCAGTTCAAGCTCTATCTTTTCTACACATGAATACTCTTCATAACCTATGAACGCACCTTTGTAATCATGATCTATCTCCTCCACAGACTTGTACTTTTCATCATTTTACATATTTATACAATACAAGTTCATTAGGGAAACTAATCACCTTACAAAATGTTATACAATATTTACCACTCAATGAGAAATCCATAAAATGTGTTAACAATGTAGAACACATTCTAACTAATTCAATTCAGCCTTCAAATCCATCGCACATTGATTTGACAAAGAAAAGTCAAACCATAATACACTTTCCAATGTTCTTGCACAACCTCTGATAAATTTAATCGTAAACAAGCACACAAATTCCAACTCATCAATCCTCGTCGATCAAGAACATCACCACAATCCCTCAAACACATAAACACTCACAGCAACACAGTGCATCATCACTAGTCAAGGATTTGACTAATTGTTCTAAAGAACACCTTTAACTCTTTGCTGAACAACCTTCAGTCACTTGAAAATTTGTTTCCCGATCATCAAAAAATTGTGTGGTCACAACCACAACCTCATAACATAGTCTAGATAAACCTATCATGACCACAACATTTCAATCCAAACATAGTTTACACAATCATCAAATCAATCTTCTTGCGCTACATCACATTCTTCCTCTTAACCTGTCAACCTTCAATCAATAATAACTCTCTTAATACATAAGATAAACTTGTGCAGTCATAGATATAACATCTAGAGACATCACTTAAGCTTTTGTTATGATCATACACTCCAATTATTTCTACATCTTGGGATTTGACCTCTTGAACATACATCAGCATGATAGATACATTGTCAACCAACAAATACTAAGTTGACATCAATGACAATATCATAACTTAGCAACCTATCACCAATTCAACACCATGACATACTCAACTTCATTCAACATCAGTTATTCTAATAATATCCCCCTTTGGCATTGATGGAAACACCAACAATACTAATCAATCTTCTAGAGCATCTAGATACCAAAAACAAACTTCTCCCCCTTATCTGATTCATCTTTTTTTATCTTTGATCTTGATCTTAGGCTCTCTCTTAGTCATTCTCTTATTTATCTCCCCCTTTGACAAGAATTCCAAAGGCACAATAATCCCAATACATCATTTGATGCAACTATTTTCTTCTCTTCCCAACTGCTCCCGCTAAGGAGTAGTCCCCTGAACATCAATCCACAGTGAAAGATATGGAAATAAGTCCACTGGATTGATGCACCTACAACATATTAGTTCTGATCAGGTAGGGGAATAAGCCTTATATTACCTCTAAGATACTCAAAATTATTCTTACGTAGTGGCTTGGTGAAGATATCTTCTCCCTGCTTCTTTGTTGGTACATATTCCAACTTCACCTCTTTCTCCTGCACTTTCTCTCTCAAAAAATGATACTTAATTGCAATGTGCTTAGTCTTGGAATGCATCACAGGATTCTTAGAAATATTAACTACACTTGTATTGCCACAAAAGATAGTTACCAATTTAGTCACATTTTCCTTGAAGCCTTCAATAATCTACTTCATCCATGCAATCTATGTGCAATTTATATCTTCTTCTACATAATAAACCTCTATTGTGAGATATAATTTTTCTTCTTTCTTGTCAATGACACAAGCCTTTCACCTAGAAATAATGCACCACCACTTGTACTCTTTCTATCATCAACATTTCCTGCCCAATCAACATCAGTAAACATACTCAAAGAAAAATTACCATCGTGAGCATACTATGGACCATAGTCAATTGTCCCCTTCAGATATCTAAATATCCTCTTGACTGTAACCATATGAGATTCCATGGGATTTTCTTGGAATCTACTCACTATACCAACTACTTGAGCAATATATGGTCTACTATGAACAACATATTGCAACTTACCAATCATAAATCTCTACAAAGTAGCATCAACTACATCATATTCATCATCTTTAGACAATTTACATCCATTTGCCATGGGAGTTCCAACTGGTTTGGAGTCATCCATACTAAAGGTCTTGAGTACTTCTTTCACATATTTGGATTGACTGATATATATCCCATTCTTAAGTTGTTAAACCTGTAATCCAATAAATAATTTGATCTCCCCAATCATTGACATCTCAAATTCCTTCTTCATCTATTCGGAAAAACCCAGACTCATCTCATCATTACCTACAAAGATTATGTCATTAACAAAAACTTCAGCTAACAACAACTTATCTCCTTCAAATTTTAGGTACACATTACTATCATTACTTGTTCTATTAAAACCAATTTTAATAAGATAGGAATGTAACCTTTCATACCATACTATTGGAGCTTGTTTCAGTCCATACAACACCTTTTGTAGTTTTCATACCATGTCCTTGTCCTTTGTCAATGCAAAACCATCAGGTTGTTCTATGCAAACCTCTTCCTCAAGAATTCCATTCAAGAAGGCTGCCTTGACATCCATTTAAAATACTTTGAAATTCTTTTAACCAACATAAGAAAGTAGAATTCTTACCCTTTCTAGTCTTGCAACTAGAGCAAAAGTCTCTCTATAGTCTAGACCTTCTTCTTGAGCATATCCTTTACACACAAGCCTTTCCTTGTTTCTGATCACATCTCCATCTTAATTTAATTTGTTCCCAAAAACCTATTTTGTACCAATCACTTTTTTATCTCCGGGTCTAGGAACAAGTGCCCATGTATCATTCTTCTCAATTCGACCAAGTTCTTCGTCCATGTCTTTTACCCAATCTTCATCCTTGATTGATTCCTTCACTGTCTTAGGCTCATACTTGAAAATTAAACAAGTAACCTCTCTAATATTTCTTATTATTTTAACACCTGCATTCTTATCACCTATAATTTGATCAACAAAATGATTCATCTTCACATACCTAGGTATCATTAGTTCAGGTCTAGGATCTTCTTCTTCTGTCAATTGAATCACTTCTCTCTCATTGTTCTGATCTATTGGTATTAGGGTATTTATCTACCTTCACATTTACACTCTCAATCATCTTCTTAGTTCTTTTATTAAAATACTTGTATGCTTTTATTTTAGTAGAATAACCCAAAAAGATACCTTCATCACTCTTGGGATCAAACTTTCCAATGTCATCATCTCTCTTAATGAAACATCTACTCCCAAACACTTTGAAATATTTAACATTAGGTGAGTGACCATACCATAGCTCATAGGGTGTCTTATTTGTTCATTTCTTTACTTGCACCCAGTTCAACATGTAAACAATAATATTGATTGCTTCTCTCCAGTACATCTTTGGTACATCTCCTTGAATCAACATTGTCCTTGCAATATCCACTATGGTTATGTTCCTTCTCTCTGCAACACTATTTTGTTGTGGAGTCCTTGATGCATATATTTTTCTCTTGATTCCATTGTCTTCACAATATTTAACAAATTCTACAGAAGTAAACTCACCTCCTCTATCAGACCTCAAACATTTTAAATGCTTACCTGATTCCTTCTCAACCAATACTCTGAATGCTTTAAATTTATGGAATGCATCAGACATCTCCTTCAAGAAAGTCACCGACATCATTTTAGAATAGTCTCTAGTAAACAGTATGAAATATCTTTCACCTTGAAAACTCTTCTTCATTATCTCCTTATTCTTCATCAATAACTCCTTCCACTACAACAAAGCATTTTTTCTTCTTTAAATCTTTGAACTTATCCTTTTGTTCACCATTAGGGCATCTAGTAACAATATATCTATTATTATTACAAGAGAAACATTTTAGTGGGAGTTTACCTTGTTAGATAACTAAGAGGGGGGGTGAATCAGTTAGTTCTAAATTATCCTATAGTCCCAAATTCTCCCAGATATATATAACAACAATTTTAAACATATAAATCAACTTGGTGAAATATATACTGTAATCTCAAACTTTTAGTCCTATACCGAGTAGCAGTAAATCAATATTGTGATTATCGATCAATGGAGATAAAGAAGTGTGTGAAGAAAAATAACAATCCACAACAATCATACACATTGACACATATATTTTTAATGTGGAAACCCTGCTAAGGGAAAAACCACCTGGGACCGGTAACCCAAAATATTTCACTCTTCTGAAGTGAGCTCGGTTAAGAGCCAACCCTGTTAAAAATTAAAATGCACATTATTAAATGTGACCTGGTTGGAGAATTTAAAACTAACAGTTCTCTCTTGACCAATCATTCACTATGGGTTCAACAAGAAAACACTCAACATTCATTACAATGTCATAATAAAGACTTTCACGTCCGACTCAGTTAAGAGATTTATCTTTAACAATGGTTAAACTGATACAATAATGATCTGATTCAAATACAACTCTATTTGTAGATTTTTAGATCTATGCTAAGTACATAATACCTCTGATCAATTTATTAACTTTAGTTCATCTTGATTCTTCATACTTTGTTCTTCTCGGTTAATGCTCTTTCCTCTGTCGCTCGGTGATGTCTCCAAAAATGCTCGGTTCTGTCTTTAACTAGTTTGATCAGTCATGCATGAAATTTGCATGTGTGCGCATCATAACTCATTTAATTTCCATCCTTTAGATTTTGCCGCTTAATCTCCATCATTGTTTTTTCTGCTTAAACATTCCTCGGCAGTCGTGTTAAAAACATGTTTCAATCTTCTTCGTCCGAGCTTCCTTGAATTTTCATATTCATTTGATCATCATAACAAATCTTATCATTTACCTTGGAATCATCAATTTTCCATCTCATCATTCTAGTTGGCCTCGGTTTGACTAAATTGCTCGGTCAATATCGTGATATGGTGGTGATCCCTAGCTTGGTTTTTATTGTGCTCGGTATACACTGTATTTACTCGGTGTTCACTGTTACTCGATGTATACAGAACTCTTCAATTTTATGACCACATAAACTTTGTTTGTTCCAGATCTTTAATCCATAATAGATGTTTGTTACCATAATGATACTCAAATAAGTAGACATCAATGGCAATACATTAAGTGATTAATATCTATCATCACATCTGTAACTCGGTTGACCATCAACAAAATGAATTCAAACATACAATCAGTTGTAGTTCATCAATCTATCCCTTTGGCATTGATGGAAACACAATATGAAAATGCCACAAAATACCAAACTTCTATTCTACAACTGCAAACTCTTGTAGCTCTCCCTAGCTTGTATATATAAAATGTTTCAGCATTAAAAACTCACCATGCGGATTTGACTCTTTTGTTCTTGAATATTTTCTCTTTGTAGATAGATATGTCATTTATCTCTCTTTCTCTTTTCTCATTTTTTCCCTTTAATGGATAGATATTTCATTGAATCTTCTCTCCCTTTGACAACAATGCCAACAAGAAAAAATATACAGCTCTTTAGTAGCCATAAAAAGATATATCTGGGTTTTTGTGCAGTAAAATAAGTATCTTGTAGTCTACTGATATATCTTTGTCAGTCCAGTTCAGTTGTGCATCAACATGATTGATATTTTGATTACATGTAGGTTTATGCAACCTCCCGGTTAGCTTAGTGACCGATAGACAAGGGACGAACCCCTAGTCTACTCCTCAAGTACTCAAATGTATCCTTCAGTAAGGGTTTAGTGAATAAGTCTCCAAGTTGTTCTTTTGATTGTACATATTCCAGTATATCTTGTTTCTCTTGTACTTGTTCCCTCAAGTAGTGATATTTGATAGATATATGCTTTGTCTTTGCATGCATCACATGGTTCTTTGAAATATTTATTGCACTAGTATTATTACAATAAATTATCATTGGGTCAGTGATCTCTTTATTCATGCCTTTCAAAAGTTGTTTTATCCATGCAATCTTTGACCAGTTTGCAGCAGCAACAACATATTCTTCTTCTGCGATTGACTGAGATATACATCCTTGCTTTTTTACTTATCCAAGTAACTAATCTTTCTCCTATAAATAATTCTCCACTAGTAGTTCTCTTTCTATCATTAATGTTCCTAGTCCAATCAACATCTGTGTAAACTTTCAGTTCAAACTTGCCTTCCCTTTTGTACCATAATCCATAAGCTTCAGTGTTCTTCATATATCTAAAAATTATCTTTACAACAGTCATATGAGATTCTCTGGGATTAGCGAAAAATCTTATAACAATTCCAACTGTGTGTGTTGTGTTTGGTATAGTGTGTACAACATATATAAACTTTCCAATCATAGATCTGTACAATGTCTGATTTACCTCATGTATCTTATCTTCTTTTGTCAATTTAGATCTTGTCACCATAGGTGTTCTGACTGGTTTTGATTCTTCCATTCTGAATGTCTTCAGTACTTCCTTGATGTATTTTGATTGAGTAATGTAGATGCCTTCAGCGTGTTGTAAAATTTGCAAGCCAAGAAAAAAATTGATCTCTCCAAACATTGAGATTTCAAATTCTTTCCTCATTTCATCAACAAATGATGTGCATAGGTTATCATCAACAAAAATTTCAGCAATAGGAGTTCTATCATCATTTCCTCCTTTCAAATATAAAATTTTCTTATCACTTGTTCTAATAAATCCAATACTAATAAGATAGGAATGTTGTCTTTCATACCATGCTCTCGGTGCTTGTTTCAAACCATATAATGCTTTGTGTAACTTACATACCATGCTTTCCTGATTAGGATCAACAAAACCTTCAGGTTGTTTAATGTATACCTCTTCTTCCAGTATCCCATTCAGAAATGCAGATTTAACATCCATATGATATAATTTGAATCCTTTATATGTTGCATATGCAAGTAATATTCTAACTCCTTCAAGTCTAGCAATAGGTGCAAAATTTTCTCCATAGTCAATACCTTCTTCTTGTGCATACCCTTTGCATACTAGTATTGCTTTATTTCTGGTTACATCTCCATTCTCATCCAATTTGTTTCTGAATATCCATTTGGTGCCAATGACATTCATATCACTTAGTCTCGGTAGTAATGTTCATGTTTTTTTTTGTATCTACTCAATTTCTTCATTCATTGCAATAATCCATTCTTCATTTTCAAGTGCATCTCTAACATTTTTAGGTTCAAATTCATAAATCAAACATGTATTGTCTTTCAACTTACTTTGTGTCATCATGCCAACTCTTTTATCTCCAATAATCTAATTTTGTGGATGATGTCTTCTTACATATTTTGCAAGTACAGGTTCAATTCTTTGTTCTTCATTGCATTCTCTAGTAGGTTCATTATGTTCTTAATCATGATCTTCAGTTGCAACATTTTCTTGATTCTCACTTGGTGCCTCTTGTTGCTCGGTAAAATTACCCTATTGCATGGTAACATTAGGTATCTGCATGGGAAAAGTGTCTAGTTCTTCAATGTAGACAAATCTATTGTAATCTTTCAGTTCTTTTGTGCTTTCCTCATCATTCTTCTCAGCACATTCATCAACTCTTACATTTTCACTTTCAATGATCTTGTTAGAAGTCTTGTTCAAACATTTATAAGCTTTGCTCTTAGTATAATATCCAAGAAATATTCCTTCATCACTTTTTGAATCAAATTTCCCATTTCTATGATCTTTCAAAATATAACAATGACTTCCAAATATTCTAAAATAACTCACATTAGGTGTATAACCATACTTCATAAGGTGTCTTGTTTGTGTCTTTCTTCAGTTGTACTTGGTTTAGTGTGTACACAGTAGTACTTACATCTTCTCTCCAGTATGTTTGAGAAACATTCTTTTCAATCATCAGCATTCTAGCACAATCCACATTTGATCTATTTCTATTTTTAGCAATTCCATTCTATTGTGGCGTCCTTGGTGTAGAGACATATCTCTTAATTCCATACTCATTACAAAATTTAGTGAACTCATCAGAAATAAATTCACCTCCTCTATCAGATCTCAAACATTTCAATTCTCTACCACTTTCTTTTTCCACTTTAGCTTTGTACCATTTGAACATCTTAAATGCTTCAAAATTTTCTTTTAAGAACATGACAGTCATCATTCTAGAGTAGTCATCAACAAATAAAATAAAGTATCTGTCACCATAATAACTATGTGTTCTCATTAGTCCACATAGGTCTGTATGAACTATCTACAAAATATCATTGGAAGAAAAATTCTTACTCTTAAAACTAGATTTTGACATTTTTCCCATTTGACAATTCTTGCACATTACATGGTCAGGTTTAGATAAGCTCGGTAAGCCTCTAACTTTTATTTTCTTACTAATCTTAACCATGTTGTCAAAATTTATATGACAAAGCATCTTATGCCACAACCATGCATATTTATTCTTATCCATCAAACAAGTAGTTTCAGCAGTGTCAAGATAGAATAGATTACCTTTTGATTGTTCACCAATGTCGATCAACTTTCCTGTTTCATCATAGATTCTAGCTTTTCTATTTGAAATGCAACTCGATGACCTGTGTTATTCAACTGTGAAACACTCAACAGATTATAATTAATTCTTTTCACCCAATATGCATTCTCATATTTGATTTTATTTTCATTAATATAGTACCTTTTCCTTTCACTTGACAAGGTGTATCATTTCCCATTCTAACATATCCACCATTATAAAGCTCAATAAATTCAAATTTTTCTTTATCTCTAATCATGTGATGTGTGCATCCACTATCAATAACCCAAATGTCATACTTACTAACTTCAGAAATAAGTTTTTTTTCAACATACCTTTCATCTTCTTCTGAATCTTCTTTCAAAGATACAAACACTATCTCAATATCTTCATTAGTGTCATTATCTTTATCTTCAGCAATGTAACAAGCCTTCTTTCCTTTGTCTTTTTAATCTTGGTTATTCCTTCTATCATATTGTCAGTTGCTTTTGTATTCTCGGTCATCTTTTTTGTCATTAGATCTTTCGTTTCTTTCATCGTTCTTTCTGTTAGGGCATCGGACAACAAAGTGTCCAATTTCTTTACAATTAAAGCATATCAAAGGTAGTTTCCTTTATACCTTCCTTTGCCTTTATGCAGTCTTCTAATGATTAATGCTTCAAGTTCGTCAAGTTCTTTATCATCACTGTCACTATCACTATTATTTCTTATCATGTGTTTGCTACCAAATTTACTAATTTTCATAGAAGACATAAATGCAGATTCCATAGTAGGTACAACATTGTTGTCAAAATTGTTTAGCTCAAAAGAAATCAATCTACCGACAAGGCTATCACCTGTAACATTATTTCTAGGTGTTTCTCTCATTTCATGTATTACAGATACTCTTATAGAATAATTCGGCAATAAATTTCTAAGAATCTTACTCAAAATAGAATCTTCATCAATAGTTCCACCTGCTCCACAAATAGTATTCACAACCTCCTTGATTCAGGTATTGTACTATGTTATGTTCTCCCCTTCTTTCATTCTCATGTCATCAAATTTTCCTCAGAGACTTTCAGCTTTAGCTCTTTATACATTTGCATCTCCTCCATAAACTAGTGTAATCTTGTCCCACATCTACTTGGTTGACGTACATGTCTTGATATCCTCAAATTCAGCATCAGTAAGTGAAAAAGCAATTTCTACCATCATAGTGTTGTGTTCATGTTTCTCTTTCATCTGAGTAATAGTCAAAGGTCCAGTAGGTAGGATGAATTCATTATCTAGGTATAGTGTTATGTCATCTCCAATCCCTATCAGGTATAGTCTCATTCTACTCTTCCATGTTGAGAAGTTCTCCTTGTTCAGCTTCGGTGCATCTCTCTTATACATCTTGTGATCTTTAGCTTAAGTCCTTTAAAAATTTCCTTCTAAGCACTCTATGCTTTGATACCAATTGTTAGATAACTGAGATGGGGGGTGAATCAGTTAGTTCTCATTGTCCTATAGTCCCAAATTCTCTTAGATGTATATAACAACAATTTCAAACATATAAATCAACTCGGTGAAATGTATACTGTAATCTCAAACTTTTAGTCCTATACCGAGTAGCAGTAAATCAATATTGTGATTACCAATCAATATAGATAAAGAAGTGTGTAAAGAAAAATAACAATCCACAACAATCATACACATTGACACATATTTTTAATGCGGAAACCCTGCTAAGGGAAAAACCACCTAGGATCGGTAACACAAAATATTTCACTCTTCTAAAGTGAGCTCGGTTAAGAGCCAACCATGTTAAAGGTTACAATGCACATTGTTAAATGTGACCTGGCTAGAGGATTTAAAACTAACAGTTCTCTCTTAACCAATACTTCACTATAGGGTCAACAAGAAAACACTCAACATTCATTAGAATGTCATAATAAAGACTTTCACGTCCTACTCGGTTAAGAGATTTATCTGTAACAATGGTTAAATTGATACAGTAATGATCTGATTCAAACACAACTATGTTTGCATATTTTCAGATCTATGCTAAGTACATAAAACCTCTGATCAATTTTTTCACTTCAATTCATCTGATTCTTCATACTTTGTTCTCCTCAGTTAATGCTCTTTCCTCTATCGCTCGGTGATGTCTGCAAAAATGCTTGGTTTTGTCTTTAACCAGTTTGATTAGTCATGCATGAAATTTGCATGTGTGCGCATCATAACATCATGTTATTCATAATGAATCTCTTGTCTTTTATATAGACATCATAACTAATTTAATTTCCATCCTTTATATTTTGTCGCTTAATCTCCACCGTTGCTTTTGTCGCTTAAACCTTCCTCGACAGTTGTGTTAAAAACATGTTTCGTCTGATCTTCCTTGAATTTTCATAGTCGTTTGATCATCAAAACAAATCTTATCATTTACCTCAAAATCATCAATTTTCTAGCTCATCATTCTAGTCGGCCTCAGTTTAATTAAATTGCTTGGTCAATACTGTGATGTGTTGGTGATCCCTAGCTAGGTTATTACTGTCCTCGGTATACACTGTATTTACTCGGTGTTCATTGTTACTCAGTGTATACATAACTCTTCAATTTTCTAACCACATAAACTTTGTTTGTTCCAGATCTTCAATCCATAATAGATGTTTGTTACCATAATGATACTCAAATAAGTTAACATCAATGATAATACATTAACTGATTAATGTTTATCATCACATTTTTAAGTCGGTTGACCATCAAAAAAATGACTTCAAACATACAATCAGTTGTAGTTCATCATACCTTTGTACTTATCAGTCCCTCTATGAAATCTCTTTGCTAGTAGTGCTTCAAGCTCTCCTTATTTCATTTCTTCTTCCAAGATAACTTCAAGTTCCCAAGCATAACTTGACATGTGATCAAGATCATGACTTGTTTCCTTACCTTTCCTTACCGGTACATTAGACACTGATGCCTTGAAAGCAACTTCAACTCTTGGAATATTGTTATCATAGTTATTCAACTCAAATGTTGTAATCTTACCAATCAGTCCATCTATAGTAACATTGTAAAATATTCTCAGCTCATTTATAGTAGACACTCAAATGGAAGAAGTAGGCAATAAAGTTCTTAACATTTTACTTAGCACAGTATCTTCCTCAATAGTTCCACTAGAACCTCTAATAGCACCAATGACTTCTTTTATTCTTAGGCCAAATTGTGCAATATTCTCTCCTTCTACCATCTTCATGTTGTCATATTTTCCTCTAAGACTATCTTCCTTAGCTTTCTTCACATAAATGTCTCTACTATAGATAAGTTTAAACTTTTCCCAATCATCATAGGCAATATCTAGTTCATGGACATCAACATATACAACATCAGATAGGGTACTTATAATGGCTTCATGTGCTTGAGTATCCTCTTGTTGTTCCTTCAGCTCATCTGTAGTGAGAGTTCCAACAAGGGTGATATACCTATTTGTGATATGCATCCAGTATTTTGGTCCCATGCTCTTTAGGTATAACTTCATTCTGTCATACCATACCAGGTAGGTTTCCTTAGAGAACTTGGGAGGTTCCTTCCTGATCATTTGATCTTTTCCTCAAGTTGTTAAGATTACCACAAAGAAGACCTAGGATCTAATACCAATTTCTAGTATTATCAGGTCCAATATTACTGAGAGGAGGGGGGTGATTCAGTAATCTACCAAATTAATCTTTTCATCAACCATTCAAATACTTGCATCAATAAACATTCATTGCATGAAAAACTAAACAATAAGAATAAGCATCCATAATCATGCAACACAATAACACCAAAGTTTTTCTCATGGAAACCCAACTCAAAAAAACCACATGTGGGGATGGAAACCACTAAAATATGTACTCTTTTGAAGTATTTATATTTAATAGCTTAGCCATGTTAAAAGCTTACAATATGCCCGGTTAAGAGCAAGACCCTTTTAGGAGTCACTCGATCAAGGGGTTTACCTATAGCCCTGTTAGGAGTAACCTGATTATAGGATTTCAAATCCTAATTAAAGAGTCACCATGTTAAAGGATTTACAATTAAGACATGTTAGGATCTACCCGGTTAAGGGATTTAGCTTGATGAAGCTGTTAGGAATCAACAAGTAAATGATCTAAGAAAATAACACTTCTCCTTTGCTAATATAGATCCAGTTCAAGCTCTATCTCTGCTACACATGTAGACTCTTCAAACCTTGTGATCACACCTCTGTAATCATGATTTATCTCCTCCACACACTTGTAGTTTTCATCATTTTACATATTTATACAATACAAGTTCATTAGGGAAATTAACCGCCTTACAAAATGTTTTACAATCATTCACACTCAATGAGAAATCCCTAGAACTTGTTAACAATCTAGAACACATTCTAACTAACTTAGGTTGGCCTTCAAATACATCGCACATTGATTTGACAAAAAAAATTCAAACCATAATACACTTTCCAATGTTCTTGCACAACCTCCAATAAATTCGATCATAAATGATGACAAACATGCCAACTCATCAATCCTCATCGATCAAGAACATCACCACAATCCCTCGAACACATAAACACTCACATCAACACGGTGCATCATCACCGATCAAGGATTTGACTAACTATTCTTGTATAGTCAGAAAATGGAAGCACTTCCATTATAGACGTGTTTATCCTTCCGAGTAAGTGGTTTGGGGTCATGGCAAGTGCCTTAAATGGGTTCCTGACTTTGACATGGCTTCCTCCCTAATCCGTTCCTCTTTCCACTTCTGTTTGGCCTGATTTCTACATTCTGAATGGCAGACTGATGATTTTGGGCTTCAGAGTCAAGGTTGACATTTCAGTTCTATGTCAACCTCAACCTTGACCTAGGTCAGGATCGACCTCGACCTTGACCGAGGGTTCAGATCCTGGGGTCTTGCAGTTTTAGGAGGTCGGCCTTTGCAAAAAGTATTTTCCGCTTCCAAGTCGACTATTTCGGGTTCTGAAGCATTGATTCTAAAATTATATTTAATAAAGGTCCTCTCCTAGGGGTAAAGACTTTAATGGGATTTAATTCTCCTATGTAGGCCTCCTTATAATACTGTTCCCTAATTCCATATAAAAGGGAAGCTTTCTCTCTCATTTTCTCTAAGTCTTCTAACCATCAAGAAGCAAGATTGAGAATTGTCATCAAGCATTCCTAATTGAGATCAAGCATTATCAAGTGAATTTCAAGCAAGCATTCAAGCAAGATTTCAAGCAAGCATTCATCCATTGCAAGTATCTATTTCCATGAAGGGGATCCATTGGAGGCCATTGAAGGATTAAAACTACAAGGTGCCCTTTTGGTGATCTCTCCATCCACCTTCTTCCAACCTATTCCAAATTCATGAACCCATTCAAGACTTGGTGTTGGAGATCTACAAGAAAGAGATTGAAGACATCCTACCCTTCTACATTCTACATTTGAAGCATACTTGTGGATTCAAGGATTCAAATCTGCCACAAGGACTTTTTCAAGCAAGGTGAATTTATGCATTTGCTTTGTCTATTTCTACAATTTCAATTACATATATTTGAGGTTAATTCCTAAACCGGGGTTTGACCAAGGCAAACCCCTCCCCCACAACAAAAAAATCTCCTTTTTTTGTAGGTACAGGTATAGAACAGTGGATTTGAGCCCAAATCTGGATACCCTTTTCGGCAAACTTTCAGATCTGCGAACAAAGTCACTTTCAGATCTGTGCAGGTCAGGGTCGACATTATTGGGTCAGGGTTGACATTTGTGGGTCAAGGTCAACATTTTTCATAAGACAACATTGGAACGAAAAATGACTTCTGGGTTTTGTTCGTCTCTGTGTTTCAATTCGGTATCAACTGTCAATTTTTCTAGAAACTGTCTACAGACCTCAAAAAATAGCATTCTTTGATCTGCAATATTTCAAGGTTAGTGCATTTTTCTCATCTCTTTAATTACTATTATATATCATTTCTATACATATAATTAACATAATTTAAGGTATTTTCTTTGTCATTCTCCTCTCCAAATAGTTGATTCATTTGTGCATTAACCCTTCTCTTGGGTTGATCAACTTGGATCTCCCATTTGTGCATTTGAGGGTAAAGAGGAACATCTTACCTTCTCCTTAATCACAATTTCAACACTTAATCAACTCAATTCCATACAATCTAGGTAATTCAAAGAACAATCACATCCCCAATTTTCATATCTTACATTTTAGTAACATAATCAATCCTTAACAAAACAAACAACATCTAAATCCTTTATCTTACATGTTGGTAACATCAATTTTATATGTTACATTTTGGTGAACCCATGATAGACAACTCTTTCTTTTTGGTGTTAGATTTACATTGTGTATGCTAGTTCTTGCATGTTCTTTCAAAATTGCATTTCAATTCAATAGATCAAAATTTTGTGTTAGTTCATTGGCATTGTATTGGTGTATGAGCTTTATCACATCTAGTCCTACTTATAGTATCCCGGTTAGAAAAATCCATAGACTTATGGGTTCCTTTGATCCTAAGTCTTTCTCTCCTTTCCTTAGGATCCCGGATGAAAATTTAATAACTCATGATTCCAATCCTTCCATGGAGCATAACTCTTCTCACTCATCTCATGATGAAGATGACGCTTTAAGAGTTCCTCCTGAACAAGTGCAAAATCTTTCAACCGAACTT
>MU224678.1:24460-51231 GCA_018584345.1 Thuja plicata | reverse complement strand
ACATGTGTATATACACACATGTGTATATACATGTGTGTGTATATATACATGTGTGTATATACACACATGTATATACACATGTGTATTTATATACACACATGTGTCTATACATGTGTGTGTATATACACATGTGTATATATACACACACACATGTATACACACACATGTATATACACATGTGTGTATATATACACACATGTGTATATACATGTGTGTGTATATACACACATGTGTATATACATGTGTGTATATACACATATGTATATATATATATATATATGTGTGTGTGTATATACACTCATGTGTGTATATACACATGTGTGTGTATACACACATGTATATGTGTGTATATGTGTATGTGTATATATGTGTGTATATGTAGATGTGTGTATATGTGTATGTGTATATGTGTACACAAGTTAAAAATACATATTATTCAAATTAATTTAAAAAAATGAAAAATAATCCTTATTCCAATTCTACAATACGGGATCCAAACGCAGAATAGCTTATTCCAGCTTTCATTTTTAGGATTAATTAATCCGAGAATAGGTCCTTATTCTAGAATAGGCCTATTCTGGATAAGTTAATGCCATGCACCAAACATGCCCTAAAAGATTGTTGCAATAAATAATAAGAAGATTTAACGAAGATTCTCTCTAACTTTCGTCTAGTCAAAATCTACTCGTCATCCCTTTTCATACAATTGAACAAACAATTTCTAATTTGTTGATTAAGAATTTTTAAAGCAACTTTCCATCTTTGTTTTCTTATGTCTCTCAACACCTTGCCTTCAGAAATTTGTTCCCATAATTCTATCCAATTGTGCTTCTCACCTTCCCATTAAATATATTCATGAAGATGTCTTATAGTTGATCTTATTGAACTTTCTTTAATTTGGTTAAAGCCACTAATAAAGCATAAAGAAAACCCATTATTCCAAACATCTTCCCAAAAAGTAGTCTCCTTCCCATTTCCAACCCTTGTCATATGATTTTTATGATTTTCAATATATCATTCCATATAAAAAAACTATGAGGTAAATAAATAACATGGAGAAAGCACCTTTATTCCTCATTCCTTAAATATTTTTCTTTTAAAACTATTGACCCATTCTTTTGCTCCTTCCAAGAATTGCCACCCAATTTTAGCAAGGGAAACTTTATTGAAGAGTTTTAACCTTCTAATCCCAAAGCCTCTATATTTTTTAGGAACACATGCTTTATTCCAATTTACTATAACATTTTTGTTATCATTCTTATATCTCGGTTCACATAATTGTCTTTTGTATCTACCAAAAGCTTTAGCACAACCCTCCAAAATAGATTTTCAATAATTAGATTCGATAATAGATGTTTCCTTAAAGAGGATAATATCATCCACAAAATGGTTGTGAGAAGTTAAGTGAAGAGAAGAAGCAACCTGAATCCCCTCCCACAATCTCTAATCTAGGAACTTTTGAAAATTTCTCTCCAAAACCTCTTTATAATGATAAATATGAAGGGAAAAGTAGATCTCCTTGTCTTAACCCTCAACTACATGAAACATAACCCCTTGGAACATTATTAACCAAAACATAGTAGCTTGGAGTGGTAACCTAGACAATAATAAATTTGAGAAACCTCTCTTTGAATCCATATTTCTACAACACAACTATTAGAGACACTCTATCATAATCTTTAGACATTCCCAATTTCAAGGCCATCCTTGGTCTCTTGATAAGATCCATAGAGTGAATGATTTCATGGGTGGTTAAGGTAGCATCCAGAGTATGTCTTCTTTCAATAAATCTTTTTTTTCTTATATGGAATCATCTTATTGAGAACATCTTTTAGTCTCTTTACCACGAGCTTAGGAAAAAATGGTACAAAATATTACATAATCTTGTAGGTATATAGCCTTTCATAGAGGAGACCATTGGAAATATGTCTATCCAAATATTTCTACATTCTCCGGTGTTTCTCTTGTGTGGGCATTTGATGTTTTCAAAATACTATGGTGTTAGAAGATGGAATATGTAGGATAGAGTAACGGAAGTTTGTGTGGAAGAATTCTTTGCATTCCTCTACATTTTTTTACAAGATCTTGTAGTTTTGGATATAATTTTTATATGATGTGGATGTTGCACTCTTGTGGATTTAGGTCCTTAGCATTGCAGATGATGTGGTTGGTAATTGAAGTTTGTTGACAGTTTGGATGTCTATTAAGATTAGTTTGGAGAATGTTGTGTGTTTCTCCACATTTATGCCTATGGCATTGTAGTTTGAATGACATGCTACAATGCTTGTGAAGTGTCTTAGTTTAGTTTCTAGTTGGTAATTTTATCTATAGGAATAATTATGATGTTTTGTTTCTTCATGGTGTCGCCCAAATCTTTGGAAATGAAATATTTTGTATCGGTTGATATTTTGGTAGATTGTATTGTTGTGGAAAAAAGAGATAATGATTTGGTTTTTAGGTTGGATGTTTTAGGAATGTTCTTGTGTGCTTTGCATGATGATAATTAGCTTGGTTAGTGTTGCTTTATGTTTGAAGTTGGCTTTCTATCTTTGTTGTAGCTCTTTGGCCTAATAAATTGGTTTTCCTATTTGGACCATATTATTTGGGTCTAGACTTGCATTGGAAGTTGAGTTTAGGTCCTATAATGGTGTTTGAAGATCTGCATTGAATTAAATTCAATAGAATTTATGTTTTTGGGGTGACTAGTTATACACTACATAGTTAATCTACACATTACCTTTGTTGTTGACTTTTGAGGATGTGCTCTTATGTGTGAATCATTTGGAGCTAATTACAAAGACGTGTTATGATTTTTTAGGTCCTCTTCATCTCTTGGAGCATACCATAATCAATGCAATTGTGTTTGGTGGATGAATTGATAAGGCTTATGTTTGTCCTCTAATTTTGGCCAACCTAATTGAGGGCTTTGATGAAGAAGTTGATATATATTGAAGATAATTTCAGCATGTTGTATGTGAGAAAGGTGTCGTGCAAGCACATGTTGAATATAAGTGTGAGGAAAGGTTTGGATAGTGTGTCTACCTGGTCATATCAATCAATATAGTATTGTTGAGAAAACAAATGTATGTTTGCTTGAGACAGTGGCTCAAGGACAATTTATTGCTTGGAGAATTATTAGAGGCAGTATGTTGAAGGCTTGTTTATCTTGATTCATAGTGTTCATGTATCATGTTGGAAAACAATGAATCATTCTTAGAATTTGTGTATCTTGCCTTGAGGTAGTGTTCCTCATCCTGCAAATCCTTTGTATCTTTGGAAATTAAATATTTTGTATATGTTGATATTTTGGCAGATTGTATTGATGTGGACTTAGGAGATAACGATTCTATTTTGAGTTTGGATGTTTGAGGAATATCCATGTGTGCTCTGCATGATGATAATTGATTTGGTTGGTGTTTCTTTATGACTAAAATTGTCTTTTTTGGTTTGTTGTAGCTCTCTGACCTATTGAGTTGGTTCTTCTATTCGGGCCATATTATTTTGGTTCAAACTTGTGATAGAAGTTGAGTTAATATGTAGTTTGGGTCTTACTGTGGCATGTGAAGTTCCACATTGAATTATTTTCAATAGAATTTATGTTTTTAGGGTGACTAGTTATGTGATACATAGCTTATCTACATATTACCTTTGTTGTGGACTTTGGAGGATGTATTTTTGCATGAAAATAGCTTGGAGCTAATTAGGGTGTGCTGAAAATGTGACACACTTCTATGAGTCATTATATCTAAGATTTCTCAAGAATGAGGTCTCAAATGGTGACTCATAGCTCCCTATTCATGGAGTGCAAGGGTTTGTAATAGAGACCCTCAGTTTAGACCTAGTTATGCCCATGCAAGTACACCATGAAATGAGAGATTCAAAGAGAAAGAGCAAGAATTCTAGTCTTTGTGATCACCAAACATGCATGCAAATGAAAACTATTATATATGATAACAATGCATGGAAGGAAACTAATCTATATGATAACAATGCATGGAAGGAAATATGCAAGCTTAATCTATGAAAAGAAATATGAACCTAAATTAACATGAATCTACTCTAAATGGATTGCCATGGATGCATGATAGAAGAAGACAAGAAGAAGAAGTTGCATGGTTCAAGCTCAAATGCTCAAGCTCTCCTCTAAAATCGCTCTCCAAACCTGCAACATAACAATAGTATAAAAGTGTATATCTTGATTATCCAAATGAGAAGGAGAGGTTTCCTTTTAAAGAGCAATGGATGGTAGAGATTAAGAGGTAAAAATAAATGAGCAATGGTGGAGATTAAATCTTGGTTGACCCATGTGCTCATATCTTCAAAAGGCAAAATCAAAGGCTATGATTAAGAGGCAAAAATCCCACCACTTGGAAAGTGTAGAGGAAAAAGGAGCTTTATTTATTTTTATTTAATTTATTTCCTTTTTTCATCACAAAGAGGGATTTAAGTGGGGATTTTATTTATTTAATTAAAAGAGGGATTTTTTTTAATTAAATAAGATTATTTTATTTAATTAAAAAGAGATATTTTAATTAAATAAGATAATATTATTTAATTAAGAGATATTTTAATTAAATAAGATAAGATTATTTAATTAAAAGAGATTTTAATTAAATAAGATTATTTTATTTAATAAAAAGGGATTGTTTTCTTTTAATTAAATAAGATAATTGATGAAATGATCAAACCTTAGGAAATATTAAAATAATTGAATTAATTACGATTTGATCAAGGAAATTAATTTGAATTAAAATGTTGCAAAGTATTGATTCAGGAAATTTGATAAATTGATTCTATCATTTAATAAATTGAAGAATGGGGGCCCATAGTCTAGGTGACCCTTTTAGGGTGCATACATTTGCCCCTCTTTGACTAATGTGTGATCTTTATGGGAACACATGTAGCCAAAAAATGTAGTTGAAGTGTGAGATCAATTTGGGATCACAAAATAACCCAGACATGTGATCGACGGACGAGAACACATCAGGACAAAGATAAGCTGATTGAAAAAGACAAGGTCAACACCCCTGTAAATAGGTAATTGACATGTCTAAGATAAGAATCTCAAGAAAGGTTTCCCCAAGTGGAGCAATTGATAGGATTGATAAAGCTGAATCAAGGATTGAAGTTTGATAGGTACTGCCCCCTCATGATCAAAATCGAAATGAGATAGAGGAGAAATAGAAAATTGATAAATTTGATCAAATCGAACAAAAGATAAGGTTCTTAATGTAAGATGAAAAATATAAAGATCACAGAACCAAGGTAGATCATCAAGCATGAAGATTATGCACCAAGGTTGAATTAGAAGAAAAGAAGTGGGGTGAAAGTGAATGGAAGATAGAAGTTTGGAAGAGGTGGAAAGAAATGGAGAGAAGAAAGAGAATTTGCCTTAAGAAAGAGAATGCCCCAAAATCAATCAACTGTTTAAGATAGAAAATTTTGATTAAGATCACGAAAGAAGATAAGGAAATGAAGATCAAAACATGACCACGTTTGATTAAAAGTCCACACGCAAGATGAAGGAAAAACCCTCTCAAACTCATAATATAGCCTAAAAATGCAAATTAACATGAAGTCTAACAATGCAAGCTATAGGAAAATGCAAAGGTGTACTTGAAATAGAGAAACTATAACATAGGACTTTGTGTTCATCATTCATTAGATAATGTTAAGGAACTTATTTTCATCATTGGGCCATTATTAACGGACATCAAAAAATCACACAATCACCACTAGTCACAAGCGCATCCATGAAGATATGAATGTGATTTGTATTGGATTGGAATGTGGAAAGATTTTAACATAAGAATCAAAGACATAAAGGTCAAAATGACTTCTTTTTTAGCTTACCCAATTTAATATAGAAAAACCACGCTCACATCAAGGCATAGATGCCAGGATGACCAGAAGAATGGTTGTGCAAAATAGTCAAGGATGAAGCCTCAAATCTCCTAAGTGTTTCAAGGGAACAAAAAGAGACACTCGAGAGTTTCAAGACCACAACCACAAGCAGGAAGAAAATAAAAACATGCCCCATGCCCCAAGTCCTCTAGCTACGCATCCTAGAGAGACTTATTAGACAAGGACACTCAACAAAATTCAATAACAGTCAGCACACAAAGAAAAGATCATGACATAGCTCAAGCATTAAGTGTTTTATTTAAAACTTTAAGTGTGTTAACTGATACTGAGTTCCGAGGATAAGGATCAAATGCTTGCAAGTAGGTAAGATCACATGACAAAATTGGGTAAGACAAAACTGATAAGTGTTGAAAAACACTCGATGTCAGGGGTTGTATTGTAAAATACAGTTGGGGTGGTGTTGAAAAACACCATTTGTGAGATGTTCTAAAGACTAACGCATCCAAGAGACCAAAGCTAACACAGTTATGCCCCCTAGACAAAGACAAAGACAAATTCCAAACCAAGGAAACAAGGACAAGGCATGATGGAGAAAGGCTAAGTGTCAAGAACACACGCTAAGAAATAGGGGTGCAAAGGCCTCAAGTCATGCCCATTTCCAGGTTTTCACCACTTGGATTTTATTACAATTTTTTGCTACTAAGGCGCCTGTTTCTAGGTTTTCACCAAGGCACTTTTTCTATTTTTTTGAATTTTTTTATTTTTTTATATTTTTTGAATATATAATTTTTTTGGAGATACATCAAAGTGCCTATTGCTAGGTTTTAACTAAGATGGTCATTTTTTCAGGACATATTCTAATTTTTAGAATTTTTGACAATATATCTTTTTTTTGCATTTTTTCAAGATCAATAAGTATGTACAAAAGTTGCCCCTAGATAGAATGGGCATCATGGATAGAACTTCTTTAGGTGCAAGACATTGATAGGATTAGGGAGCTACTCTCCCTCTTTCGTAGATATTAAATAAGCACCTGACCCAAAATTTGTTATAATGATGTAAGGTCCAAGACAATTAGGTTCACATTTTCCCTTTTGATCTCTATGTTGTTGATTCTTAGGATTTTCATGTAGGACAAGATCTCCCACTTGGAATTCTCTAGGGCAAACCTTTTTGTTGAAGGCTTTGGACATACGCTTTTGATAAACCCTCATATAGTCAAATGATGCTTGACGTTTGTCATCTAGAAGTTCTGACTCTTGAAGTCTCATGGCGCAGTAGTCTTCATCTGTAGCTAGACCTTTGAGGGAAACTCTAAGTGAAGGAATCTCAACCTCCAAAGGTAACATTGCTTCAGCGCCATATGCAAGGGAAAAAGGAGTAGCCCCAGTAGGAGTATGAATACTCATTCTATAGGCCCACAAAGCCAGATTTATCCGTAAGTGTCAATCTCTACCATTCTTACAGACTGTTCTATGTAAGATCTTAAGAATGGTTTTGTTTGATGTCTCTGCTTGACCATTTCCTTGCGGAAAGTAAATGGAGGACCAATGTTGTTTAATCTTGAATTTTTGCAGAGTTGTTTAAGGTCCTTATTTTTGAACTGGCCTCTGTTGTTAATGATAATCTCGGAAGGCACTCCATATCGACAGATGATATGGTTCAAAATGAATAGAGAGACTGTCTTTCCCGAGGCAACAGAAAGTGGAACAACTTCTACCCATTTAGTGAAGCAATCAGTAGCAGTGATAATAAACTTGTGTCCACCTGGTGAGTTGGGATGAATATGTCCAACAAGATCAAAGGTCCAACACTGAAATGGCTAATGATATATAGAAGGAATGAGCTCCCTGCCTAGAGCATGTATCAGGTTACCATGTTTTTGACACTTTTCACATGACTTTGCAAAAGCTACTGCGTCAATCTACATCATAGGCCAATAGTTCCCTGCCCTAAGCAACCTTTGGGCCATGGAAAGACCATTGGAATGTCCCCCACAAATGCCCTCATGGATGTCAACTAACGCTTGGTCAGATTATTCCTTTTCTAAGAATCTAAGAACCGTTCCATCTAGACCCCTCCTATACAAATCACCAGAGATAAGGAAATGGCGAGAGGAATTTTAGGTAAGGTTTATGCGTTCATATCAGTTAAAGGTTTCAAGAATAATACCATCACGAAGGTATGATTAAATGGCACCATAACGAGATGACTCATGACCAACGAGGGTACAAATGGCATGGCTTTCTTGGGAGTCATAGATAGGGTGATGTAGATCTTCCACCAAGAATTCAAATCTAGATTTATATTGCTCTAAGTGAAGGAGTGAAGAAAGTGTAGCCATAGCATCAGCTACTTTGTTCTCTGCTCTAGGTATTTTCTAAAATGTGAGAAATGTGAAGTATCACTTCAAGGAATCAACCATTTGCTTGTAAGGTATCAGTTTCTCATTTTTTGTTTGATATTCATCATTAACTTGGTTGATTATCAGTTGTGAATCCCCATAGACATGTAACTCTATGATCATCCATTCTATGGCCATCTTAAGTCCATTTGTTAAAGCTTTGTATTCAGCAATGTTGTTTGTACATGGGAACAATAACTTGTAAGACTTATGAATCATGTACCCATGAGGAGAAACAAACAACACACCTGGTTCAATAAGCACTGAAGATCTATCTTGAAAGTAGCTAGGGAGATGATCAAGTACCTCATCCTTATGCACCTTAGAGAGGTTTTCACCCTTGGATACGTCATTTCTTTTTAATTTTTTCAAAACTAACACCGCCACACAGTGTTTTTCGCCATCAAAACTCCTATTCTTTTGATTTTCTTTTCTCTTTATTTTGTGACTAAGGTACTTGATGTCTGGATCTATCATGGTGGTAGCCGATTCACTAGTGGAAGAGACTATAGGTTCAATGACATTTAGGTAACAGGCTATCTCATAATCATTCTGAAATGTTAAGAGATCAGGTTCTTGATAGCGTTGGGACCAATCAATGAGGTCAGGATGAACAAGAGGCAAGTCAATGACTGGTTCAAGGTTATAAATGTGAATGATATTATCATTGGTGACCAAAGAGTCGGAGTCCGTCCCGTATCCTTGTAAGCTACCCAAATTAGGATTCATCCTAACAAGTGAAGAATCCTCCACTAAGGCAACATGTGGGTTCAAATCCTATAATATTACACTTGACTTGTTAGCTACCTCAGGTTGAGAACTATAAGTATGGATGACATCAACATCCATGTCAATTGTGGAAGGCTCTGAGAAGGAGTCTCATTCATACTCATATGAACTTGTGTCTGAACTACGACTAGGATGTTTACACCATGAAGGTTTGGGACATCTTGATGTGGAAGGTATAGTGTCATCAAGAGTGGCTCCTTCTCTTTCCATTAAATGAACAAGATTATTTCACTAGCATTATCTGAAAGGATATTCTACATCTGATTCTTGTTCTAAATTTGCAACCGACGCATGAGTGACCAGAATATTTGAATCTCCCCAGAGGAGATTAGTGGAAGGGACCCAATCTTCACACATGTCTTGCTAATTTGTCAAACTAGGTATGTATTATAGTTCATCTTTACTATCTAACTTATCAAGGATAGGAGTAGTGTGCTTTTTGTGATTCACAGAGCCTAGGCCAACTGGCTTCTTAGACTTGCGTCCAAAAAGAGCATGATCAAGAGGTTCAGCTCTAGCATCCAATCTATGATTAAGAGGGCCATGTCCGGGATAGTCCATCTATCTAAAAAAATATCGTAATTCTTAGGAGAGGGAGAGAAGTTCTAATTATGCATATATTTCTCTTCTCTATAGATCTAGTCTCTGACAAATGTCTCTCTTTCACATCTTGAATAGGCATCAAGGATTCTACAAACATGCCAAATAAAGTCATAGCTGAAGAGGAAGGTCTCTTTTCTTGTGAAGGTTTTCCATAAGACCAAGGTGAAATTGGTAATTTTGTGAGGGAGTTGAGTTGATACCCCCCCATGCCAAGGTCTACCAACTTGAGCTTGTCTTTACATTCAACTAAGGTTGCGTCAAAGTCTTATGCTTCTCTATTGCAGGGAACATGAGTTCCTGCTGAAATTGAGTTAACAGATAAAGTGTTATCCCTAGGTATACAAATCTCTATTCCATTGTAGGGGAAATTAACACACTGATGATAGGTAGACAACACCGCTTACATATCGTTAATCCACGGTCTACCGAGAAAGATATTATACGCAAGGGAGCCAGCATCAACTATTTGAAATAAAATATATTTTTCAACAGGGCCAATCCTAACAGGAAGGACGACCAACCCCTTGGAACTTATTTTTGCCTCATCATAGGCTTTGATGGTGATCCTTTTCCTGGTATTTATGACTTTTTCAAAATAACCCAACTCTTTCAAAAGACAAAAGGAACAAATATTAATCCCAGCACCCCCATCTATCAACACGCGCCTAACACAAGTTCTGTGGATCATAACCTCAATATGAAGAGCAAGATTGTGTGGGTGGCTCAAAGCTTTATCATCATCCTCTGAAAAGGTAAGGTAATGAGGGCTAGCAATGTGTTTAACCATGTTCTAGAATTGATCGACATCTAAGTTGTTGGGGATGTTTTTCATGCACAAATCATTCTCAAGGACTTGCTTGTGTCTCAAAGATAACTCTAAGAGCTCAAAAATTGAAATTTGAGCTGGGGTTCTTTGCAACTGATCAACAAGACTATATATGGACTTAGGATTAACTATTGTTTTTGAGGTGACATTCTCAGATGCCACTTTCTTAGGTTTACTTGATTGACTTGAATTGGGTCCTCTGATGACAACGGGACCTTGACTTTGTGTGACAACATTGAGAGCTTATGATGACACTCTAGAGTTGGCACCCCTTAGCACCATGATGAGTTCTTCATTGAAGATAGGAGGAGATTCCATGTCTAGATCATAACCATAGGGATCTTTACCCCTCATCATTTTGACATTTTCTTCTACAAATTCAAGCATGTTGATAGTATTCTCCGCATATGTATAAGTGTAATTGATCTCAGCTTTGCCATTCTTAGCTTTAGAGGTTTCCCCCTTTTCATACTTGGGCAATGGTTCTTTGAATGCCTTATGATTGGCATTGGTGTTTAATCCATCTATCTTAAGTTTTCCATTCTCAATGAGATCTTGAATAATATGCTTGAGTTTCCAGCATTTTTCAATGTCATGTCCAATACCATTGTGAAACTTGCAAAAGGCCTTCTCATCCCACCAATGTGGTTTAACATCAAGTATATAATATTTCACAGGATCTTGAGGATGTGCAAGGTTACTAGAAATGATCATTTTCAAGACATCCTCATATGAGTCACCAAGTTTTGAAAATTGGCGTCTTTATTTCTTAGGCCTATCTTGGTATCTTGGCTTGCTCTGTTGTTGATTAGATGCATTGAGTTTCATGGCTTGAAAAACACTAGACAAGTGGAGCACAGTTTGATCTTTGGGTTGGGAGGAGTCCACAACTCCATCATTGACCACTTGTTTGTTCCTATTCTAGTGTGAATTCTTTCCTTTATCCTTGTTAGGGTTGTTGTTGTTTTGACCATTGTTGTTGTTGCTGTTGTTGTTTCCATGTTTGGTCAAAATTCCTTGTTCTTTCAAAACATCCTCAATCCTACATGCGGTTTCAACCATGGTGTCAAAGGAATTAAAAACCATCTTCCTAAATTCATACCACATTTCAGGAACCAATTTGCTAACAAGGATGTCAATCTTTTCATTTTCAGGAATGATTCTAGAGTAACGGGAGCATTTTCATCTCCACCTTTGCAAGAAAGTGACAATGGATTCCCCTTGATTTTGCTTTAAGTTACATAAGTCCAACATGGTGATAGATCTTGAAAGGTTGTATGCAAAGTGTTGCACAAATCTGTGGACAAGCTCTTTGAAAGTCTTGACGGGAGGAGTTATGTTGGTGAACCATTCCATCGCTTGACCCCTAAGACTCCTTGGGAACAATCTCATGAGGTATGATTCATCTTGATGGAACTCAAAACTTGTGGTATAAAATTGGCATATGTGATCATGTGGATCTCCATTCCCATCATACTTGTCATATTGAGGGATCTCAACCTTTCTAGGGAACTCTTTCATGTTAACACTTTTGTCAAAAGGATCAGGACAAATTGAATCAAGAGAGAATGAATTCTTGGGTGCTAACATCTTTTCCATCATGTTCTTAAGTTTTTTGATCTCCTCTTCTTGAGATGGACCTTGCTTCTTAATATTTTTGTCCACATCAAAGTTGTAGGGGACTCTAGCACCCTTGTTGATTAAAATCTCTAGGAACTTGTCTTTGTTTTTCTCTAAATATTTCTCCACATATTGTTGGAAGAGTGGTTCTTGTTGCATTTTCATGAAGTCTTGGGAGATGAGGTCAAAACTTGAGCTACTACCCCCATATTGTGAGCCATGATGAGCACATTGTGAAGGTTGTTTTGAGTTCCTAGGAGGTGTTCATCTTCTATAATGATCATGTCTTAAAGCCCTTCTTCCTTTAGGGCTAGGAGATCTTGAAGGTGTTCTTGAACGTCTTCCATTTCGTGGAGTCTCAAGAGGAGTAGATGGAGGAGAGTTGTTTCCACCACTAACACACATGTTATTAAATTAGTCATTGAGTCACTGAGCTAAGAGTCTATCTTGCTCCTCCTGGAGGATTTCTTTTCTATTTCCAGCAAGGTTTGTCTATCCAACTCTAGGAGTCTAAATTTCTCTTCCTTTTCATCTCGTTCATCTAGGAAGGCTTTCTTTTCACGCTTGATTCTCTTAAGCCTTTCAGTTGTGTATCTTGAAAATGTTTTGAGTGGTGAAATTGGTTTTGAATGTCGAAACAAATTATTGGTGTATGTTACATTTATGCGAGTGTCATAAATTTCATCCTCTTGGTTTTCATGTTGTGATTGCTCATCTTGATAGGCTTTCCTCTTACCTCTCTCAGCCCTTTGGTGTGCATCTAGATATCTATTTGAGATAAGGGGTGAAACTGGTTGACTACCATGAGAGGAACCACCAAATGAAATGGTATCTCTATGTTTTGCAAATATGTCATCAAGGCATTTATCCATGTCTTCCCTCTCTCGTCAGGTCATTGTGTAACTCATATCCATATCTAAGTGAGAAGATGCTAAGGGTGTACCCAACTCACTAAGGTGACTCTTGGAATAAAACCAAACTTCTGAGTTGTTCCTAGGTGATTGAACAAATATGGGTTCTTTTCCCTTACATTTTTGGTGAGTTTGAACTAAAGTTAATTGGTTAAAGACTACTTGAGGTTGTTTTACTTGATCTACTTGATATCTTGTTGTAATAGACATGAAATAAAAGATACTAGCTAATAGGATGACCCTAAGAAACATTGGTACTAAACTAGGATAGTAAAGGCATTCACTTTTCCAAAAGAGAGATGATAAGATGGAGTTTTGCAAGGGGTGTAAACCAATACTGCCACAGAGGTGCCCACTGAGCGAGTGTATACCCTAACACATATGGATCAGGAGGATGATTTACCCAAGTTATATTGATTGAAATTGAATTTGTATGAAAGTGAGTGGACAAGAGATTACCAAAACTCTCCAAGTGTGTTATCAAAGAATCTAAAGGTTTATCTTCTCAACAAGGATAGTTTCTAGCTCACCAACTCCAAGTAAGGTCACTTGTGAAATCAAATATTACTAGTTCAAGAGGTCAAAATGCAAGAATCCAAAGTGTAAACAAGCTTCTAACAGCGGGGTAAGTGACCTAATCTAATCTGGATCAACCAAGGAAGACTGAAAATGATAGGATAGCAAATTGGGCAAGTTGACAGTTTGACACTTAAGAATGTAGATTTGTTGATCGTTTTGATGTTTGGTGTATGTTTTGATGTTTCACTCACACAAGACACATCAAGCAAATTTTTTATTGTAAATAGAACAGTCACTCCACAACCTAGGTAAGCTAGGGCAATATCTATTAAATTCCCACTTGAACTAAAGTTCAGCCACATCTACTCATAGCAGACAACTTAGAAGCTTGGAGGCACGGGCTCCTCCTTACAATGCACTCACTTCTCAGGCACACCAAGCTTTGAATCCCAAGGGAATCACTTCCCAAAGGACCATTGTCTCTACTAAGAGCCGTGAAAATATGGGACATCTTAGTCGGTCTCTGACCTTCCGCACCAACAGATAGAGGGTTTTTGGTCACTAAAAAAAGTTTGTAGTCAAGGCATCCGTTCAGGTGGTTGTGATCAAGTCATTTTCCCAATTAAGGGGGATCTCCCAATCCTTTCAAAGCAAGGCTTTCACCTTAACAATGTAGGGACTTTAACGCATCACTAGGGTACTAGAGGAGATTTTAGTTGTCACAATGAATTCACACTTGTCCACTATGAGACTAATCACATTGACATTTTTTATATACCGGTTTGGAAGGGTTTGGCTTTAGCCTCTTACCAGTTGGAAAATCCACTCTCACTGGCTCTATTAAAGCACTTGGGAGGTAGCCACACTAGAAGAATTATATGAGTTTCTCTTGCACCCAAGATCCACAAAGGCAAAGGGAGAGGATACGTTCATATAATTCTTAGGATTACAATCTAAAAGACACTTTAAACACATAAGAAAATGACAACAATGCTTCTGGATTTTTTATCATCCCAAAAGGGCGAGAGCATAGTTTCCTAACATCATTGTCATTCCTAAAATACCAAAATAGAAGTTCATTTTAGAAGTCTTGCATGTGGGTTCCTATTGTAATAAAACAAAGTGAAATGCAAGCACAAAGTTTAGCATGATATCGATCAAGGAAACCTACAAGGTGATTTGTTAGTAGTCTTTATTTGAGTCTTCTTTTCAACGTCTTGCAAACCACATGTTAAGTTGTTTTAGAAAAAATAAAAAAAACACAGCAAACAACAAACAAGATATGCAATGTATACTCAGCTTATGCAAACCCTAGGGTTAGATCTGAAAATAAATTGTTAGGAGCAATAATAACCAGCAAATAATCTAAATGAAAACTCATATCATACATTGAACCATGTGAAAAATAAGTGCAAGCTAATCATTAAATGCCCTTTTTTTAAATTTGATTTTTTGACCTAGTCAACAAGATTGGACCTATATGACATGAGTTCGGATCCCAAAACCTAAATGCAGAAAAGAGACCCCTATTAAAAAATAGAGAGCTTTCTAAAAATCTTAGAATTTTAAAAATATCTTTTCATTTGTTCCCTAGGGAGCTATTTTCCCAAAATAGACTTGTTTTCCCAAAATTGACCAAATGAGCTATGATATTGCATCCAAATTTAAAACACAAAGAATGGACCCCCTGTAGAATTTAAAGACCTTTCTGAAAATGTAAAATTTTTTGAAAAATATGCTGATTTGAGCCCAAAATTAATGTTTTATGAAAAATAAAGAAAAAAATATATAAAATTCACAATACCTCAGAAAATTCTGAATTTGTTATTGAAACTTCTCTAATATGTCACAAACCTGCAAAAAAAACTTCAAACCAAAACTCCAAGCCATTTGGGAGGTATGATCAAATATTTGAAAATCTAGGGTTTTCGTCTCCAAGAAAATCTACACAAAGGGGTTAGCTCCAAAAATAATCAAAACCAACATGTAAAGGTGGGTTTCCCCATGGTGGGCGCCAAAAATGGTTCAAAATGTGTGCTAAAAATGTGACACGCTTCTATGAGTTATTATATTCAAGATTGCTCAAGAATGAGGTCTCAAATGGCGACTCATAGCTCCCTATTCATGGAATGCAAGGGTTTGTAATGGAGGCCCTTAGTTTAGACCTAGTTATGCCCATGCAAGTACACCATGAAATGAGAGATTCAAAGAGAAAGAGCAATAATTCTAGTCTCTGTGATCACCAAACATGCATGCAAATGAAAACTATTCTATATGATAACAATGCATGGAAGGAAACTAATCTATATGATAACAATGCATGGAAGGAAATATGCAAGCTTAATCTATGAAAAGAAATATGAATCTAAATTAACATGAATCTACTCTAAATGGATTTCCATGGATGCATGAGAGAAGAAGACAAGAAGAAGAAGTTGCATGGTTCAAGCTCAAATGCTCAAGCTCTACTCCAAAATCGCTCTTCAAACCTGCAGCATAACAATAGTATAAAAGTGTATATCTTGATTATCCAAATGAGAAGGAGAGGTTTCCTTTTAAAGAGCAGTGGACGGTAGAGATTAAGAGGTAAAAATAAATGAGCAATGGTGGAGATTAAATCTTGGTTGATCCATGTGCTCATATCTTCAAAAGGAAAAATCAAAGGCTATGATTAAGAGGCAAAAAGCCCACCACTTGGAAAGTGTAGAGGAGAAATGAGCTTTATTTATTTTTATTTAATTTATTTCCTTTTTTCATCACAAAAAGGGATTTAAGTGGGGATTTTATTTATTTAATTAAAAGAGGGATTTTCTTTTAATTAAATAAGATTATTTTATTTAATTAAAAAGAGATATTTTAATTAAATAAGATAATATTATTTAATTAAGAGATATTTTAATTAAATAATATAAGATTATTTAATTAATAGAGATTTTAATTAAATAAGATTATTTTATTTAATAAAAAGGGATTGTTTTCTTTTAATTAAATAAGATAATTGATGAAATGATCAAACCTTAGGAAATATTGAAATAATTGAATTAATTACGATTTGAGAAAGGAAATTGATTTGAATTAAAATGTTGCAAAGCATTGATTCATGAAATTTGATAAATTGATTCTGTCATTTAATAAATCGAAGAATGAAGGGCCCATAGTCTAGGCGACCATTTTAGGGTGCATACACTTAGAAATGTGTGTTATGATGTTTTTAGCCCCCCTTTATCTCTTGGAGCATATTGCAATAACGACAATTGTGTTGGTGGTTGAATGGATAGGACTTACATCTATCCTCTATCTTTGGCATACCTAATTGAGGGTCTTGGTGAAGATGTTGATACATATTAAAGATCATTTCAACATGTTAAATGTGAGAAATCTATTGAAAATATGTATAAGGATATATTTCGATAGTGCAACTTAATGATCATATCAATCAATATACCGGTGTTAAGATAACAAGTGCATGTGTGGTGATTTTCCTAAAGTCGGTCGCTTAAGACAATGACTCAAGGACAAATTCTTTCTTGGAGAATTGTTGGAGGTAGTATGTTGAATAATTGTTCATATTAATAATGTTCACATATACTATTGGAAGATAGTGAATCCTTATTGACACTTTTTAATCTTGTACTCAAGCAGCATGTCTTAGTCTACAAGTCCTTTGTATCTTTCCCTAAGGCAATTCACCATAGCCTGCAAGTCAGGGGAGCAATGAGCTTCCTTGGCTGTGAGCCTAAAACTAATATTGCACACCTTTTTTACATTTTGTAAGTTGAATCTTACCGTGGTTTTTTCCTTCTTGGGTTTTCCATGTAAATGTGGTGTTCTCATGTGTATGGTGTTCATTTCTTTATCTTTCTTTGTTGCTAACTTGGTTTAGGTTAATTGATGAGTGATTATGATTGAAAATTTTATAAGTATATGATCAAAGAATAATTCACCCCCCTCTTAGTTTTGGGGTGTGTTCAACAGAGGTATCATCATTTTAGGTGCAAGTGCTATAAAATTAGAGTTAATCTAAATTAAAATCTAACTAGATCTAAAAATCCTCTAGCAAAATTTAAGAGATCTAAGGACACAACTTTCTTGAAGTCTTGAAAAAAGGGGTAAACCCACAAGGCCTAGGGGATTTAAAGAACCAAAAGAGAATACAACATTTTAAACTTCTTGTAGAGAAATAGGTTTCACTAGGTCTTGTAACACCCCAAAATTGGCATCTTGCAACCCTAACCAATTTTGTTGCATTTGTCATTCTTCTGAATCATCAAAGTCCTATTGTACTAGGCAATTCTGAGTTTTGACTGACTCTACTCGACCTGAGTGTCAAATGCAGAAAACCCTAAATCTGCATTAATCATACATTATATTTAATTCCTAAATATCTATTGGCTAAACAAACCCTATGATTGAATTAATTTAATTATAAAGTCCTAGCACTTTCATTAAATTAAATTCACCCCTTTTAGCTAAAACACATAAAAAGGAATTACATAATATTTAATTATTAAATAAATATCTCATTTTAATAATTGAATTTAATTATTGAGATAATTGATAAAAACACATTTATGAGGTCATATCTATTTATTTAATTAAATATTCTCTCAAAAAAAATCTTATCTTCGGTTCAAAAAAAGAAGTTTTGAATTAAATGTGCTTTAAAGAGAAAGAAAACAGTTAAAATCAAAGAAAGAAAACAATTTATTGTTTTATTGTAAAAAGAACTTGCTAATTTGAACTGGCTTTTCTATCTGTTTTATTTCAAAAAGGAAAGTTTATATTTTGAACAACCTCTGAGTCTATAAAAGAACTCCCATTTCTCATTCAAACCCCTTCCTGAATTTCTAGTCATATGCATTGTTAGAATACTGAATTGCTGCTACATTCTTAGTTCATAATCTCATATAGAATAATCTCATTTGGGAATAGATTAATTTCAGTTTCTAGAATAATCTCATTGAAATCATGACATAGTTTTAATCTCATTTCTAGCTTAAATGGATTGCTTAGATTAATCTTGCATGTTTCATTCCTAGATTAATCATTGCATTGCATTCATAGAAGCATAAATCCTTCATTCTTAGATTGGTCTATGGTTGTGAGACTCTCATTCTGAGAGCTATTTCAAAACCCTGTCTAGATAGAAGGCAACAGGTTGAATCATGCAGGCAGGCAAGATGAATAATCTCATATTCATCCTTGTGTTAATGTGATGAAGAAGGACTATGTTGAAGTGTATGGTTGAATAACAAGGCCAAATTTACCACATACATTTATGGCGCCCACCGTGGGGCCGAGATAATCTATTCTAGTCTCTTTTCATTACACTTCTTTTTCATTTTTTTTGCATTTTGTCCATACTTTCATACTTCTCTGTTTTAATGTCGTGCAAACTTTTGCAGCGTCTCGCGCAAACTTTCTAGTTCTTCGCAGGTCCTTCTACATTTATTTGCGCGAACCATGCTGAATCATCACATGAAATTTGATACTAGAGCTTTTATTTGATATTTCTTGTCTCAGTTTTCTAACATTTGTTGTTTCCTGACATCTGTGTTTCTCTGATTTTATCTTCTGGAACAGCTTAATAGTGGTTTGCAAGACGCTGAGATAAAGAAAGCAATCATAAACTTCTAATGTGTTTATTGCAAGATGATGAAATGAATAAAGTCATTACAAACTACTAATGTGTTTATTGCAGGATATTTGTCGAAGACCTTGCATGTTTTCACAAACTCTCATGTATGTTTTTAGTAGTTAGAACACACATTGGTTGGTGCTTAAAATGAATCATTGTCTTGCGTGATTGAAGTGTTTTCTAGATTGTTATTCCAATAACTACATGAACATATCCTCTCCCCTCGCCTTTATGGATCTTGGGTGTAAGATAAATTCATGTGATTCTTCTAGAGTGGCTACCTCCCGAGAGCTTTAGCAGAGTCGATGAGAGTGGATGCCCAACTGATAATAGGCTAAAGCCAAGCCCTTCCGAACCGGTCTACAAAAAATTCTATTGTGATTAATGTCACAATAGACAGGTGTGAATTCATTGTGGCAACCAAAATCTCCTCCAAGTTCCTAGTGGTGCGTTAAAGTCTCGACATCATTAAGGTGAAAGCCTTTCTTTGAAAGGATTGGGAGAGCCCCCTTAATTAGGAAAATGACTTGATCACAACCACCTGAATGGATGTCCTTACTACAAACTGTTGTTCAAGTTTCCAAAAACCCTCTATCTATTGGTGCAGAAGGTTAGAGACCAACTAAGATGCCCCACACTCTTACGGCTCTTAGTAGAGATAACATCCCTTTGGGAAGCAATTCATTTAGGGTTCAAAGATTGGTGTGATTGAGAAGTGAGTGCACATGTAAGGAGGAGCCCATGCCTCCAAGCTTCTAAGTTGTGCTCTAAGAGTAGGGATAGCTGAACTTTGGTTCAAGTGGGGATTCAACAGATACTACCCTGGCTATCCTAGGATTATGATGTTTATGTTATGGTACTACAAACATTCTATTTAATGTGTTTTGCGTGGGTGTATCATTTAAACAATCAAAACAATCGTCAAAACACACAAACTATCAAACTTGAACATGTCCAAAACGATCTATAACTTAAACTATCTGTTAGAAAATAGCATGATTTTGTCTTGGGAAATGCAATTTGGTCTTAATTGTCTAATTTCGTAGACTTTCATTTGTCAAAACTGCATAGTTTCGAGCGACATTCTGCCAATCTTTGCATCATTATCTAAGAAACTTCACGCGATACGCTGGAAATATTCACGCGAGATTCGGCAATATTGTTGTCATTTTTTCACCATTCTGTCATCAAACTTCATGCAGGACTGTAAAGTTTTGCACGCATCTATGAGAATCATCGTGCAAAAATGCACTTCTTCATGCGAGTCTAAATATTTTTGTCAAAACAATGAGCTAATTCCCATCTGTCAAGTGTACTTTTGTCAAAACTAGTCTCTAATCTGGGTCTATTTATCTGCCCTCTATCTTCACACAGTCTGAAACTTGGTTTCTTAGGTTGCGAATTATGTGATTCTTGCTTAAACTGGTCTCATCTCATATCTTTTGGTCTCTTTCATTTATTTCATCATGCCTTGCATCGCAATAGTCATCTCTTGGCTGTTCTAGCCTCATTTCTGACAATTTTCACCAAGGATACTTCACCTTTTGGCACTTTCTGTGCATTTACTTTGAGACAGTTTCAAGTTTGGTCCTATTTCACATCCCTTATTCAATATTTGTCTATGACTGTCATAACTTGAAGTGGAAAAACATTTCCTTCAATTAATCAAGATGAATCTGTGCTTTCCACACCATTGTCGGCTACATCTAGTGAGGAATCATCTCGATCTCCCTCTCCCGTACTTCAACCTTACATTAAACGGTCATTTCCAGTGGATTTTATTCAGGTTCAAAACCCTTTGTTCCAAGAGGACCCAAATTTTGAGAACATTCAATCTTTTCATACTGAGTCTTTACACATTGAACGCTTACATTCTAGCAAAATGACATAGCATAGCCCACTGGGTGGACCCAATTTCAATCAGACTGAAAACCCTCCTCTTCAGGAAGAGAAGGAAATAACCCAAGGAGATATCTTAGATTCTCAGAATAATAAGAACTTGATGAGAATGATGGAGGTCATAATGAAAGAAGAGAAGGAGAAATACATTCTTGAATTGGCTTACCAAGGAGCTAAACTACCCTCCGATTACAAGGTAGAGACACTTGTTGAGAAAGAGGAAGAAACTAAAAACTCCTGCTTGCAAAAGCAAATGCAAGGCATGAAAGAACAACTCCTTCAACTCATGAAGGAGAAAGACAAACATACCACTCAATTCACACTAGAAAGTATTTGTCCATTCCCATTTGATAAGAGTCTATGCATGCCTCCTTTTCCCAAAGGAGTTGAACTTCCCAAATATGATAAGTACTTGGGTACATCTTACCCCCAAGACCATTTGAGAGAGTTTGGTTCTCTTTCTATGGAGTTCATACATGATCCTACCTACCTCATGTGTCTTTTCCCACGCAGTTTGGGAGGGTCAGCTATGGAGTGGTTTTCTAGACTACCAATTGGCATCAAAACTTTTGATGAAATTGCCAATTTATTTCTACAACACTATTCTCACAACATCCAACATCTAGTTCATATCTGAGATCTTTGCAACTTGAAACAAAATCATGGGGAATCCTTCTTGGCATTTCTCCAAAGATGGAGACAACTTTATACATGATATTCTCACAAGATACCCAAATCTAAAAATTTGGAAATCTTTCTTGACAATCTTCTCCCCAACTTTGGATATCAAGTACAGCTGCAAGGTCCTCTAACCTTTGATGACATGATTAAGAAAGTTGTGAGAATTGAGACATTTATGATCAAGAAAGGAGAATTGACCTTACACAGAAAATAAACAAGGGTCTTCCTCCTCAAGCAAAGATAAACCCAAATTTCCCAATAAGAACCAAAATGTTGTGAATGATGGAGTTGTAGACAATGCGACTCCCAAGCCTTCCAAGGATGCCTTTAATCTCACTACCATGATGCAAGCAGCCAAATCCACTGAATAGGCTACGGCAAATTCCAAACTGAGTACTTCACAATTTTCTAGATCTAAACCTTGGGCTCCTAGACCCAAGCGTGAGTTCACTCCTTTAGGAGAACCTCTTGATGCGGTTTACAAGACTCTCTTAAACAACCATTTACTCACTCCACTAGATAATTCATGACCTTATGATCCGCAACCAAGACCCTCTTGGTGGAATGAATCCGCTTATTGTGATTTTCACCAAAACAAAGGTCATAAAATGGCTACTTGTCTTAAATTGTGGCATAAAATCTAGGATCTCATCGATAGTGAGGTTATTACTGTGGGAGGTCACAACAATAACTCTGATCACCAAGCTTTCAAAGACCCATTTCCTCCTCATGGAAAAGGTGAATCATCTAAAGGCAAATATACTGATGCCAAGGTCAACTATACATACACCAATAACGACAATGTCATTAATATGGTTGAACTTGTTGATACTGAATACTGTAACATCATCAATCTCAAGGGAAGGGAAGATACTCCCAAGCCATAAACACATTTTATCTTGTGAGGGTATACGCCTTAGTCTACTGAACAAGAACACTCTCAGGTCGGTGCTAATGTTGTTACTCGATCTCGCGCTAAGATCATCCTCAAAGGCCCTAAGCCTTCTATGTCTACATCAATACAACCTGAAGATAAATCTTATGTTGGCTCTGCCAATAAGAATCCAAAATTAGGTTCCTCATCTAATGCTGCCAATTACAGCATTCTCGATCAATTACAACATACTAATGCTCAGATCACTATTTTTGAGCTGTTAAAAATCTCCCTTGCTCACAGGGAAATCCTGGACAAAGCCCTCACCAAGGCAAATGTCCCAAAAGATCTTGATCTCAACTGGTTTCAATCCATGGTAGGACACTTGACCTCCTCCCACTACTTGTCTTTCTCAGAGGAAGAGGACCATTCTTTGAGTCACCCGCATAATAACCCCTTGCACATTAAAGTCATGATTGGTCCAAAGCGTGTTCATTGTGTTCTCATAGATATCGGTGTTGGCCTCAATATTTGCTCTACTAGCTTCCTTACTGAGTTAGGCTATGGTGAAGACTGCATTGATGCCCACAAAAAGATTACTATTAAGGCCTATGATGAAGAAGAACAAAAATATAAAGGGCTAGTTGTGTTTCCAATCAGGGTTGGCCCTGTTGAAAGAGATGTTATCTGTCAAGTGCTTGACATTCCTTTACTATACAATATTCTATTAGGCAGGACATGGATCCATGAAATGCAGGTTGTCCCTTCCACATACCATCAATGCATTAAATTTCCCTTCCAAGGATCTGAAGTGACTATACCTGCTAATACACACTATGATTGCAATGCCCTCACAAAAATTGTTGACATCTTTGTGCCTACCAAAGGAGAATCTATTGAGCTCCTTGAGACTAAATTAAAAGAAATGGAAAAGAGTTTGACACTCAAAGAAACTGACATGTGAGGATATCAGATTGAACCTGTTCTATCTATTACATCTCTGCCTTTGTCTCCACGTTCTTTTGGGAGACCTTGTGAGAGCATTAAACCCTCTATGGTTCCTCCTCCAACAAAATATGGTGGTACCTTTGTACAAGCCACGGTACCATTAGAAGAAGAAGAAGCTAAAAATAGAGCTATCAAGGCTTGGATCAATAAAAGAGAAGACACCTCTGAACAAAACACTACACCTTGTGACATAAAACCTTAACAGTATGGCAAAGGTTTATCTATTATGCAACGCTTTGGCTACAAAGGAAATGGTCCTATAGGTGCGAATCATAAGGGATTGATTGCACTGCTTGAAGCTATTGGTCGTAGGACACGTGACTCTATAGGTATAGGCTTCCAAAAACTCACATTTCAACTGGGGTTAAATAAGTTTGTACCTCGAGAAGATAAACAAACAACACCTAAAGAAACATCTAAAACTGAAGAGTCTGAAGACAATTCTAAGGAGGATAGTTTTCCTTGTCCTATTCCTCCAGACCTGGCAGCATTCTTTGCTAAGCCAGATGAATTTATACCACATGTTAGTACAGTAGAAATTGTCAGCAATTCTGATGAAACCACTTCACTTGCTCCATTAACCTATGAGGAGTGGAAAGAAATACAAACTATAAATCCAGGTCATCAGGGTGATTGATACATACCACCACACTTTCAAGAATAGTTTGAACAGGAATCCTAGCCACATCTCACTACACAAGAAGTAGATGATGCTACAAACACTAATGAGGTACCTAGGTCAAAAGATGCTCATCTAACCATAGTAAAGGTTCTAGGCAGAACTCATCCAAATTGGGGACAAAGGGTTGATTTCACTCATGTTCTTGATATGACATCCAATGATGAAATAGACTCTCATGAGTATGAGTTTGATGATTTATCATATGCCACCTATGACAGGGATATAGATATAGTTCACACATATGAAAACCTTCTTGAAGTAGGTGAAGGGTCTAGTGTAAGGTTAAACAAGCCCGACTCCATAGCTGTTAACATGTCGTCTACTACGGTCGCTAGGAATCAAAGGAATTCGAATATACCACTAAATGAGATTTCTTTAGGTCTCGACTTGCTCATTCATTCATTTGATGATTATATTATGAACACACTTGAACCCGTCACTTCTCTTTCACTTCTCCATCTTGAGCTTATAGACTAGAACTCTACCTCCCCATCTAATGAAGTCCTTACGTTCCAGAATAATTATGCTCTTGCTTGTTACCTCCACGCTGTCAAACCTGTAACTTCCTCCACTAGCATAGAAAGTGTCAACATGACTGAGGCTGATATCAAGTATCTTAGTCACAAAATCAAAAGAAGAAAAAAAAGGCACTCTGATGGTGAAAACCACATTGTGGCAGTATCAGAGCCTAAAAAAGTCAAAATATAGGATGTATCCAAAGGTGAAAACCTCTCTGAATCACCTGAGGATGAGATACTTGATACGCTTCTGAGTCATTTCCAGGAATGATCATCTATGCTTATTGAACCAACTCAACCAATCAACTTGGGTATAGAAGCTGAACCTCAGATCATTCACTTGGCACAATCACTATCTGAGGCAGAAAGAGAGGAATTCATTACATTCTTCCGAAGCAAAAAGATAAACTTCACATGGAAATATTCTGACATGCCAGGATTAGACCCTAATCTAATCATGCACCATTTGTCCATTGCACCAGGTGTCAAACCTATCAAACAAAAGCTTCAAAAAATGCATCCACATGTGGCTCTACTTGTCAAAGCTAAATTGGAGAAACTTCTTAAGGCAGTATTTATCAGAGTGATTGACTATGCAGAATGGATCTCTAACATTGTTCCAGTATCAAAACATGATCAATCTATCCGAGTCTGCATAGACTTCAAAGACTTGAATCTGGCATGTCCTAAGGACAACTTTCCATTGCCCAATATTGATATGATTATAGATATGACAACAGGATATGAAATGTACTCACTAATGGATGGTTTCTCTGGCTACAACCAAATAAAGATCGCACCAGAGGACCAAAAGAAAACTACTTTCACATGTGCATGGGACACTTTCTATTGGAATGTCATGCCCTTTGGACTCAAAAATGCTGGTGCTACATATCAGAGAGTTGTCACTATTAATCTCTAAGTTATGTTGATGATTAGTGACCAACACTTAGTCATTCACTTAGGCAGTTTTAGTTCACTATCACTGTGGCTGAGCTAAAACTATGCAAGGCTGAGCAACATTGTCGAGCAGTATTCAGTTTGCCTAGTTACATTGTCAAGCCGAGTTACATTGTCGAGCCGAGTAGGATACAGATATGTTAAGTGTCGAGTGACAGAGAAGTCAAGTGTCGAGCAAAATATTTTTTGTATACATGTCTGGAATGATTCAAACTTCGAGGATAAGTGATCTGGCTGACTTCTATAAGATTTTTGGGCCGACTTATGTATGCATTTAATATTCTTTTATGGAGTTAGTTATGCATTTAATTTTTTTATCCTATGCATGATCTATTGTAAACATTAATTGTAATACCATCAAGGTATGGGTATTAGATCTTGATTGTTGATCTAGATCTCACTATCAGACTTGAACGGATATATTAGATTGCTTCTAAACCCTATTTTGTGTGTGCAAGAAGAGAGTAGACGAAGTGTGTGGTGACTGCATTTTGAAGTGAAATGCACAGAGGGTTATTTTGATAAGAAGTAGAGATCAAGCAGAGCGACAACACAGTGAGCAACAGAGTAAAGTTATATCAGATTGTGAGATCATAGAAGGTACTGGAAAGAGGAGATCCGTCATCAACATCTAAGTGCATAATGAAGGATCAATACTTGAGACATTCTAATCATTGTATCAGGTGAAAATATCTTAACAGAGTGGTTCTAGTAGACCTTTCTAAATCTCCTAACAAAGTGCTTACTTTATTGTAATTTGAAATCCTTTCACAGGGTAGATTGTAATGATCTTTATCTCTTAACTGGGCAAACCTTTAACAGGGTAGATTGCATTTTGTAATCAACTTTTGTAGCCTTAATAGGCACACTTTATTACTGCAGTAGTGGAGAATTTTGTGGGTGTCATCCCCACCCTAGTTTTACCTATTTGGGTTTCTGGGTTACCAAGTTCTTGTGTTATGAGTTATTTATTT
>MU224677.1:2779747-2815876 GCA_018584345.1 Thuja plicata | reverse complement strand
TATATATATATATATATATACTTACACTTACCGGCATATACATAGGGGGAGTCATTCAAATAACTAAGGCAGGAGTATACACAGGTGTACATACTAATATACTCAGTATGTTGCACATATCATGTTTTTGATACTAATGTCAAAGGGGGAGATTGATGACATTATTTTGCCATTAGTATACTTAGAGGAAAAACACAGACAAAAAGCATTACTGGCAGACAACAGGCATCACCGGCGAACCATAAGTAGTATCGGTGAAATGCAAGCATACTTGATAGCACAAAGAATTTCTGAGAAAAAATTCTAAGTATAAATGTGACAAGCTTCACTGGCGAACACAAGCATTACCGGCGAACACAAGCTTCACCAGGGAACACAAGCATTACTGGTGAACAAAAGCATTACCGACGAACACAAGCATTACCGGAAACATAGTTTCTAGAATCAACCCGATAGGAACAAACAAGCATAACCAATGATATTTTCAAGAAGGAACATCGATGATCAAGAAAACTGACCATCAGAACCAACAAACAGATCAAGAACCTGCAAATTGTGGATCTAAGTTTTACACGTCGATTAAAGCAATGCAAATCTATTTATAGAGTTTTATTTTTTTTTTAAATCATATTAGATGATCATGCATGCTTTATGTAAATGCTTTAAAGCATCCTAATAGATCAAAAGCATATCTAACTACAGATCAAGATCAAGTTGTATATCTTGAATCTAGAGTTAACGTGTAAATGCATGAATCAAGAATTGAGCCTAGATTAGTATAAATAGATGTTCGTACTCAATTGTGAGTACATGAATTCTTAATAATTAATAGACATGAAGAGCATCTAAGGAGTAGAAGGTAGAATTCATGCAAAGATCAAAAATAGAATACATCAGTTAACAAGAACACATAGAGGCTACCGACGAGCAGATAAAGGTAATACTCAATCATGGAAGGATGATTAATAGTATTTTTGGAGCTTCATAGGATCTATTTTATCAGCAATTGAAAATTGCATTTATCATCAAATCAAAGACTTATGTAGTTGCATTCTAAAAAGTGCATCACATCTAAAATCCTTTTGTAGAAGGTGGACTTAACCATCCTTTGTAAATCTCTTAACAGAGTGCACACTTAACAGTGTTGTTAAAAGCTTCAAACAAAGTAGATCTTAATAGGTCTCCACTGTAATACTCCTAACAAGGTAGGTCATCAGAAGTGACCAAATTGTAAGCCTTAACCGGCTCTTCTTATCTATAGATAGTGAAGTTTGTGGGTAACAATCCCCACTGCAATTTTTACTTCCTTAACAGGAGTTTTCTATGATACCATATCTTGTGTTGTGTGTTATCAAATTTCATGTATGTTTCTTTTACTGTTACACATCAAATGGAATGTATGATATGATTTCATATGCATAAAGAAATATGAATAGATAGATAAGTTATTTTACAAACTGATGACTAAGGGTTAATGGGCTAAACAAGAAAAAATTTAGTGGTACTAATTCACCCCTCCCCTCTTAGTACAAATTATCTCAATATAATTCCAACAGTATTTGTAGGAATAACTTCAACAAAAAAATCATCAGTGATTTATTTGAAAGTCTTTGGGTGAGGGTTTAGGTGAATAGAGTAAAAAATAGGCAGATCCAAAATGGTCAGATTCGAGGTAGGAAAGCCAGATTAAGATGTAAGAGTGTGGGACACATTAGGAATAAGACTAGAAGGAGCCTGCAAAGGTGTCAAAGAATGGAAATGCACAGTGGAAGGGTTACCCTATTTTTTGGTCCTCTTTTTCCTTTTCTTTGAGACGGTTTGAAACCCATCGGTAAGCTCATTATCAATGGTGGGTGTTGACTACGGGGCAAGAGAAGGAGGTTGTGAAGGAGAGATAGTAGCATGGATAGAGGTAATAACAGGTGAAGCATTGGGAGGTTCGGTAAAAGGTGGAGGTTTTCTCAGAGATGTTTCAAAATTAAGTTTATTTTTTTCTTTTAGAAGCAATATGATGTGTCCGTTTACTTAGAGGAGGATTGCATTTGATAATAGGGCAATCTTTTCGTATATGTCCCTCTTTTTTGTAAAGAAAATAGGTGTTAAGGCCTCCTAATAATTCAATGGGGCAAGAATAAATATCACTCACAATGTTAATCTTGATATCATTTGGGATTTATCTTCCAAGGTTAAGGGACATTAATATCTGGGCATCCATATGTGGAACAAGCCTAACATTTTTATCCATCCTAATGAATTTTCCAATAGGCTCCATAAGTTGGGGTAAAAAATCCCACAAAAATGACATTTTTTTAACCAAAATCCATCATGGGGCTGAAAGGGACAATACCTCATCATGAATGCCTTAGGGGTCCATACTAGGGCACAAAATGAGGTATTTCCTATGGTCCAGTATTCTCATTTGAGAATTGTAGCCTGAATCATGATTATTAAAAAAAATAACAAACAAACCCTTTTGTATTTTCCTATAGAATGAAATATAATAACCAAGTTTAAGATTCCAATAGTTGTGGAACCAATAACTAAGAAATTATTAGGAGGACATTTTTCAATTTCAATCACCGCAAAGAAAATAGAATAATTCTTTAACCTACTCTTTTCTTTCATAATTTTGATAAGCATTTCTGGATTCAAAGAAACAGAGAAAGATGGGAAAACAATCCCAAAATCCTTACCAGGTTCCTTGACTTCATTTGATGTAGAAATATTAAACCTAGCACTAGCGTTGATGGCAGATGAGGACTAGGAGACAAATTCAAAAAATGATTTGGGTTTCTCAGGAGGGGAGGCATGGTTTTTATGTGCGAAAGCCTCATTAATATTGTCAGACTCCATAGGAGTCCTGATTAATGGCAAAGAGATGTTAGTGGGTATGGCCTCTACCGAGAGACAGAGGGAAGAGGGAGAAGAAGACACATTCATAACATTATTAAATGAAAGAACACACTTGGCCTTTGATCAATGTCATGAGATGAGCAACGCACACCCCAAGGTTTCCAGTGGAGCACATCATTGGATCGAGTAGCAGCGATTTTTGCATGGCAGGGTAAAAACAAAATTATCATATAAGCTAAATCTCAAAACAATAATTAGTAAATAAATAAATAAATATTAGTCTAAACTATTTACTTATTAACTATTCCTTGATATTTCCTTAATATGTCAAATCTTAAATGAATAGCTTATTATTCATTTTAAAATTAAATATATAAGGGTAATATCAAGTAATAATTAATAAATAAATAATTTATTGGTCTTAGGGGAGGTTTTATTTTTGCACATATCTTGTTGATAATAATAATTATTTGTCACAATTATAAGGCAATAATCATTAATTATTCTAAGTGCAATTTAGAGGTTGTCTTGTATAAGAGTTGGATTTTGTATAAAATCCACCTTTTTAGCATTGGTTATCAGTTGGCTGCTTGTTTTATGCTCATTCAGAGGAGGGTCTTTCTATTCACTTTTATTTTTGGAGCACTTAAGGCCTGTTTATAGCACCTTGGAGCCTTGTTGGGGTTGTGCTGGAGCTATTTATAGGTTGTCATTAGTTGGGGAGTCTTTTCTAGTAGTTTGGTCATAGTTTCTTATAGTTCTATTCCTGATTTGGTGGGTTTTGTCTTGATATCTAACCCCATAGATTATGCATGTTTTATGGAGATTTGGAGTAATTCTTGAGGGATTTTGAGTGGAACTTCAGTTATGCATGGTTTGGTGGAGTTGTTGGAGCACTTAGACTTCAGTTTCTGATAGTATAACTCCTAATTTTATGGGGTTTCTTCATGCATCCGACCCTTTCAAATCTGATGCCTATATCATTGTATTTTTACCTCATTTTTGAGGACCTTATTTTTGGCTCACATGTTTTGCACATTGCAGAGTTGTGATTAGATTGTAAGGGCATTCTTTATTAGAGTTTTGACAGCATTTGATTATATTGATAAATCAATTCTTTCTCATTGGTTTTAAGTGCAATATTGTAGATTTTCTTGCTTTTTATGGTGTTATCATTCATTTAAGCTATATTCCTTGTTGCAGTTTCAAACCTTGATACTTGTTATTATAGGTCTTTGCTTGTGAGTCCTAGTTATTTGCTGAAAATTGGTGAAACATAGTTTCCCTTTCAAAGCTAAAGATTTCAGATCCTTGCATAGAATTATTGTTGTAATTACATGTTTGTCTGATCATTGAGGGTCATCGGTATTTTTTTATCCATTTTGATTCATTCAAAGTTACATACAAATTGTTTGGTGTATCACCTTATTTAGTTTTTAGGTATTCATATTATCCTTCTACCTCTTTTTCACATACACATTTAGTTTTAGGTGAGAACTATCTAGGAACCAACCTATCTTCCATAGATTCTTCTCTTGTTTTAGGAAAACCCACCACCTGAGAGAGTTTCCATGCTAGATTTCATTATCAAAGATAAAGGTGCAATCTTGATTGACAATAGGTTTTGGCACGCCTGGTGGGACGGGAACTGCTTCACAGTTCCTTGCAAGTTTTACATAATTATTTCTTATTTCTATTTTGGTGTGAACAAAATTATTTCAGCCTTTTAGAAGGTATTTCTCCAACACCTAGCTACTCTATTTTAAGGTTTTATTGTAGATTCAGTTGCAGATTCATTTTAATGAGGACTCCAACAAGAGAAAACAAAAAAGGATATATTTAACAAGAGTTACATCCCAGTAGAAGAGGAAGTAGATCAACAAGAAGATATGGATCATCTTAGGCTACAAGAGGAAGATCCTCTTTTCTTGTGTCTGATTTTTCATTATTTGAAAATCCTATTATTGAAGATCAAGCTGAAATTTTAGAAGGTCATGAGGTAATTATTGAAGATTTCAATTTTCCTAAAGATTTAAGTGTTCTTAACAATTTTGGATCAGATTTACCCATTTTTGAAGAATTATCAAAGGATCAATTTGCTGCTAAAGCATCTACCAGTACTACTGTACCATCTCATCAAGGTCTAAGAACATATCAATGAAAGGTAATTCAATCTAACAAATCTATTGTACTACCTGTAGTTGAGTAGCAAGTACCACCAGTTCAGATGGCCTGAAATTTTCCATTTGTGGATTTCAATGCTGGAAGACTATTACAAATTTTTGTTCATCATGATATTCCATCAGTAGCATTAAAAGGTTTGTCATGTTTCAACAATTGAGCATAGTAAAGATATTGCCAAGATTTGTGGATTACATCAAGTGACACATGATGATGTGGCACTAAAGTTGTTAGCAGCTTCTCTTGAGGGTAAAGCATTAATTTGGTTTTGAAGTTTAGAAGTGAATTCTATTGCCACATGGGATGAGTTAGGAACCATTTTAATCAACAAATTTGAAGATAAATCAGATAATTTATCATTGGTTTAGAAGTTGACTACCATTAAAAGGAATGTTAATGAGCATATTTTAGATTTCAATTTTTTTTTTTAGTGAACTTGGGATGGAATTCTAACATCTGTTAAACCTTCTAATAATTATGCATTTCTATTTTATTTGAAGGCTTTTATCAGTGATATTTTAGTTATGATATACTCCATGGGAGGGAATACTTTTCCTAATGCATATGATGTTGTTGTTAGAGATGAAAACAACTTGATACAAGCTGGAAAATTACCTCCAAGGCCTCTAATGCCTTATTGTGTAGAAATACAACTAGTTATACGAGCTGTTATACCACTGATAACTACTATTCCACTAGTACCAACACTAAACATGCAAGTTGCAGCAGAGGAATATGCCACTACAACTCCTATTAGGGAGTTAAAAGACACAAGTGATAGTATGATGAGGACTCTTCAAAGATATGGTAATGAGATAACAAACTTGAAGAGGCAGCAAGGCCAATACAATTGGCCTCCTCAATAAAATTATCAGAAAAATAGGCCATTAAATTGAGCTTCTAGTTCAAACTAGCCAGGGCAAGCTCAAGGTCAACAAAGGAATTATGGTCAAAGAGCTAGTCAAGTGTATAATTATGCAACTCCTAGTAGTTCCAAAGAGATGGTATTTTTTCCTCAAAAAAATTATGTAGAAGAAGCAAAATGGTGTAACACATGCAATGATTGTCATTTTTGATTAGATTGTCCTCACACACTTGACGCTAGAAGGAAAGATGTTCTGAAAGGAAAATCAATTAATAATCAAAGAGAGGTACATTATGATCAACTATAGCCACAAGGTAATCCTGATGTTTCTTTAGTAAATTTTAATGATGATGAAGTTATTTTAGCAGCAAATTTTGACCCAAATCAAGTGTGGAGACCTATAGCAGCAGGTACAAGGTCAAAAACCAAGTCTTTAAATAAACAACAACAAGTTGATAAGGTACAACAATCTGTTGTTACAATACAACAACAAGCTAATAAAGTTAAACATCAAGTACAAGCTCAAAAAGGGATAAAATAACCATCACAACCAGCGAATGAACTTGTTGTTTTAAAATAGAATCAAAAGGTTAGTGTTCAAAATTTTAGTATTGTTGATCATTTAATGAAGATACATGTTGCTTTATCCATGTGGGATGTTTTGGCACTTCTAGGACAAAAGGATATGTTACAAAAGGTATTGCAAACACTTACATTATCTGATGATGTCTTGTCACAACAAACCCCTAAGGTCCTAGTAGCTGCAAATGTTAGCATAGCCTAGCAACCATCTAAGTTGGTTAAACCTCCTTCATTTTATGTTACTATCATTATAGGATAGTACCTAGTTCACAATTGTATGATTGATTGTGGTGATACTAGCTTGGTTATGCCAAATAAGATTGTACACCAGCTAGGCCTTAAATATGAGCCACTTGAAAAAGGGGTAGTCTAGTTAGATGGGACAACAGTTGCAACCTTGGGAGTTATATGGAATTTAGATTTGACATTGCATGCTTATCCTAGTTTTTCAGTACCTATGGATGTCTATATTATTGATTTGCCTCCTAATTTCTCTATCTGTTTATCACAAGATTTTACTGCCAAGATAGGAGGTTACTTATCTGCAGATTGGTCTCACATGCTTTTCCATACTAGGTATGGTACTAAAGTTACTATTCCTTTAGAGCCTATTACAAAATTATGTGTTGAATAGCATATTGCTGGTGATGTAAATGAATCAACAACTATATTATTTGTTCAAGAGAAAATATCTGATGTTTGTCAGGCTCAAACGCGAATAAGTGATTTTCCTAATGTTTTGTTAGATGATTGGGCTACTAAAAATGTGGGAATTTTAGATAAATAGATAGAGGAGCCAAGTTTGGAAAACTATGTTATCCATGAGATTTCTAATTTTCTACTAGCTATTGTAAAAAGTGCATATTTAAATTTTGAACAATAATCTAATGTTGTTTTGAAGCTATTTTTTGATGGTTCACGCAGCAAGATAGGTGCAGGAGGGATTGTATGCTAATTTCACCAACAAATAAGAGGTATTATACATCTTTCAGATTTACTTTCAGCTGTACTAATAATGTTGTTGAATATGAAGCCCTTGTGACTGAATTAAAGTGGGCTATTAAAAGAGGTATCAACTCTTTACAAGTTTTTGGTGATTCAGAACTGACTGTAAATCAAGTTAGAAATATTCATACAACTAAAAATGATCTATTTAAAATTTAGAAGAATGTTGCATGGTATTTAATTGAAGGTTTTGAGGCTTTTAATTTGCAATCTATACCTAGAAATCAGAATAAGCATGCTGATAGACTTGCTGCTATTGGTGCTCAATATGACATTCCAACTGAAATAAACAATAATAAGGGGTTGAACTATGTAAAAGTGATTGTTAGACCTGTTGTCCCTAATAATGCTGATAGTTGGCAAGTTTTTGAATTTGACCAACACATTGTTAATTTTTTGAGAGAAGAGGTTGAGTTTGCACAGCCAAACCAGCAAAAATTGCAGGATCAATATGAAGATCAAATCATTTAGTTAAGGAAAAATAAGCTACCCAAAGGTCTTGTAACCTTAGAATCCATGTTTGGTAATAATGATCAATTTAAAAAGGATAAATCCAGTTTGCAGATTTTAGAAGAACATTATGAAGAAGTATCAACTGCAAAGGATATAGTGTTGGAACTTGGAAAGGTATGTACACCTGAAGAGCGTCAAACCTTTGTTAATTTATGCAATGAATTTCATGATATTATTGCTTGGAGTTATTCAGATTTGAAAGGATTTGATCCTAGTATTTCTCAGCATACAATTGAGTTAGAACCAGGAGAAAAACTAGTTAGGAAAAAGCAAAGGCGAATAAATCCTAAATTAGAGCCTCTTATGATTAAGGAATTGAATAAAATGATAGAGAGAAATATTATATTCCCAATCAAACATACTTCTTGGGTATCCAATCTAGTTCCAGTTAGAAAAAAGAATGGATAGATAAGATTGTGTGTTGATTTACTTGACTTGAATAGGGATTCATTGAAGGATAGACATCCTTTTCCTTCAACAGAACAAATTTTGCAGGTTGTTTCAGGTTCAAAACAGTTTTCATTGCTTGATGGTGTCTCTGATTATAACGATATTTTTGTAAAGGAAGAGGATTGATTTAAAAAAACATTTACTACCAAATGGGGAACTATGGCTTATCAAAAGATGCCATTTGGTTTATCTAATGCAGGTGCAAACTTTCAAAAGGTTATGGACAAGGCCTTCATAAAATTAATGTACAAGTTTGTACTTTTTTATCTTGATGATATTACTATTTTCTCAAAGAATGCATCAGATCACTTTCAACATTTAAGAGTTATCTTTGAGAGATGCAGGGAATATGAAATTTCTTTAAATCCCAAGAAAAGTGTATTTGTTGTCTATGAAGGTAAATTGTTGAGATTTATTGTTTCAAAAGAGGGTATCACCTTTGAACCCGAAAGAGTAAGTGCTATCCTTTCCTTACCACTTCCTACTCACAAAAAGGGTCTTCAAATTTTCTCGGGAAGAATCAACTTTGTAAGAAGATTTATTCGAGACATTATTGAATTACTGATTGATGACATTGATTTTCCATTAGTATGGAAACAACACTTTTGGTAAGAATACACCAAAAGACATGACAAAGAGAACAATCGAAAATGAAGATACAAGAGATCACCAAAAATGGCTAAGTACAAAGAGAATTGATGACACAAATTTGTGTGTACACTGAAAAATGAAAAGTCAGAAGGATAAAGAGGAACCTGATAGAGGAACCCGACGTGGAGGAGATAGTGTAACCCAAGAGACAGTTAAAGATCATGCTAAGAGAATAGTTCAAGAAAGGAATCTGAAAGACAATCAACTGACTTTAGAGCATAATTGACTGTCAAAAATTGAAAGTCAATTGCAGCCCGCAAAAAGTGGATCTGACTTCGAGGTCAGATAAAATAGTCTTAACCTATTTATAGAATCTTGATTTGTTTTTAAAATAATTTCTTTAGGGACAAGAAATATGAATGTAAGTTCTTTAATCAGTCTAACTGATTTAAAACACATAGACTAGGAGATCAAGGTAAATTTGTAAACCTGATCTTAGAGTTAACATTATTTTTCATGAAACTTGATGAAGTCAATCCATCTTATAAATAGATGAAGCAATCATTAATTATACATGTGTTAATATAGAAGAGAGAATGAATTAATCCTACGAACACATCTATAGATCAGATTGAAATTTTCAAGAACTAGAACAACAAAAGGTGAATTTGGTTAGCAAGAACCAAGAACAGAGGCTACCGAGAATCAGAGGTATTATTCAATCACATTAGGTGATAATATTATTCATGTAAACTTAAATGGATCCATGTCAGCAATAGGAGATTGCATATACTAGGTCAGATTGTAATTTTCTATCATTCTAAAAAGTGGAGAAAAGTGTAAAAATCCTTTCAAGGAAGGTGGATTTAATAGTCCAACTATAAATCTCTTAACCGAGTGTACACTCAACAATGTTGCTAAATCTCGTAACCAAGTAGATTTTAACAGGTCTCTACTGATACTCTTAATTAGGTAGAACATCAAAAGTGATCAAATTGCAAGCCTTAATCAGCCCCTTCCAATCTACAGGTAGTGAAGATTTTGTGGGTGCCATCCCACTGCATTTTTTACTTCCTAACAGGAGTTTTCTACGATATCATATCTTGTGTTATGTGTCAATTACTTTCATGAATGTTTCTATGAATGTTCACATGTATTTTAAGTTTATGAATTGATATATCTTACATGAAGATAGTATAGATCAGATGGTTGGATAAACAATTGATTACACAAAGGTTAATTGATTAAAGGATACAAAATTTTTAGAGGTACTGATTCACCCCTCCCCTCTGAGTACACACTTCCCATTAATTCCAAAAATTGGTATCAGAGCTAAGTCTATTCTTTGGAAAAGCTTAAAGGCTTAAGAGAAAAGATAATACAATGGCTACGTACAGACTCAAAAAGAATATTGAAAATAGGAAGCTAGAAATTGAGATGTTCTATGAGCAGTATAAAGAAGATAGAATCAATATGAGACAACTATTAGATGAAAGAAATATTATGGCATCTCTCTGTAATGAGATAGATTATCATGAAGAAGAGATACTAGATTTCTTTGAGTCTTCAGGATCAACTACAAGAAAAGCATCAGACACATCAGAAGAAAGAATCACAAGCCTAACTGAAATAAATCAACATTTGGTTGGACAAGTAAAATCTCTGCAAATTGGTCAAGAGACACAGATGGTAAGGATGATTGATGTCATGAACAATGCTAGACAAGCTGAACAAGAAAGAACACTAGATATTGATGATAGAAGAAATATTACATAAAAGATACAAGAGAAAGATTTTGAAATACAAAGACTTACAGAGCATCACCATGAGATTACAAATTAGATTATTCTTATGATTCAAGAGGCAAATAGAATAAATGTTGAACTCATTTAAAGAATAGAAGCTATCGGTGAGCTAAGGGATGAGAATGAAAAGTTGAAACATGAAATAAGAATTCAGCAGCAGCATAATGAAATTATTAAGAATGATGAAGAAAGACATAAAAGAATGGATGATTTTATTGAAGGACAATGAAGATTCAACAACAACACCGGTCTAGGTTTTACTGAGAATGGAGAATCATCAAATCAAACTGATCCAAAGAATGTCTATGCAAATCCAAGACCAAGAAAGCTGACATGAAATCACTGTGGAAAGAAAGGCCACACATCAAATGTATGCAGAGGCAAAATGAAATTTATTCCCAAATCTATATCTTCATTCATATGATTTTTTTATAAATGTAACAAGAAAGGACATAAAGAATATGAATGTAAGTCTGAGATGAAACAACCTAAGAAGGAAACCTACATGGACAAATACTATCCTACTTGAAAAATGAATGGGCACACAACTCTTGAATACTAGAAAAAGAAAAGGCAAGCATAAATGCCTAAAGGTCAAGAAACTCCCTATCAACCAAAAAGAGTCAGTAACCACCATATAGGGGATTACAACACTTGGAAAAATTGTGCAAAATGTGGAAGATTTGGTCACATTGCTACAAACTGTATGAGATAGTAGACTAGAAATTCTAGAGGCTGGACTAACCCCAGAATGGCATGCTTATACTGTAATAAGGTTGGTCATCTCAAGAAAAACTTCAGAGATAGAATGACAGAGACTAGCACATATCCCAATGAAAACACCATTGAAGATATCTGAAGTGCAAGAGACAAAATGTGGAGAAGAGCTTCGAACAATGATGAAGCTAGACCAAGCAATGCAAATGGTGGCAGCCCATCCAATGGATCTAGTGACATCACCACCCCCAGCTAAGCAGAACAAGTAAGTATGGAACTACATTACCCCAAGTTATCATTTTGCATCATTTCCATAATATGTTGATAAAAATGCCAAATTAGCATAAGTAAAGATGCATCATGGTATTACTTGTTAAAATATGTAATAACTATGCTATCAGGTAATATATACTGAAATCCATCGGTATACACTCAAAGCTGAAACAACCTACACTTACCAAGAAGCATTGGTTAACATGAGAAAGAAAAGTTGCTAGTGTAAACTGAGATGTGTCAGTAACCAAGCAAAGTGAACAAGTTGTTTGCAACACTGAAACTCATCAGTAAAAGAAAGAGGTATAATGAATACCTCAAAATGTCACGTTGTCACTAAAGGTAAGTTGATGTCTTAACTAAAAAACTTCATCATCACACACCAAAGAGTTGGTAAGAATTAATGACTTTCTTTTTAGGGAAAACAACTATAAAAAGATGACAGAAGGGTCTCATTATTCACCATGACTAGAGCAGAGAGACAAGAGCAAATTTTGTGCAAACAATGACAGGATCATAGAGCCACTACAACTTGATATAGAGCACTCCAAAGAAGATCATAAATCACTAATGGTGTAAACAGTAAGTTATACAATAACTAACAACTATATTTTGCGCATTTCTCAGAAAGCCCTAAATCTGAAAAATGGCCACAACTTCAAGAACCGTTAAATTGAAGAACACCAAGAAGGATGAGTTTAAGCTCATCAAGAATTTTGCATGTCAGGAACCATACTACAATATTCACCCTAAGGTTGCTTCACAACAGGATGATGCTGGAGGATTCTCATGAATGCCAGCTAGGGTTTTTCTCATCGAAGATGTGCAATCATTCATCCACTACAAGATTGTAGAAATTGATGACTCAGAGGTAGAACAAGCTTATAAGAAGCTATGCAACAAAGATGGATCTTTAAAATATGAGAAGAAACACATAGAGGTGAAAGGGCTCACTAATGCCCTGTTATTCCCAAAGGTCTTCAAAACTGAGTGGATTCGGTTAGTACTGAGCCGAATGCACAATGATAAACTATGGCTGGATGAACCAAAGATGATAACCTGAGATTTTATCCATGCACTCATCGGTTACCCTATAACCAAAAAGGTAAAAGAATTGAAGCACCCACCCAAGGCTGAGACTAAGAATATCATAGGAGCCAAATGGGATGGTAGAGGATTAAAGGTATCCACCATTACCGATGAGGAGATGAAATTTGGAGCATGTGTTCTAGGCTACAAATTATTTCAAGCCAACATGATGAACAACATAACATCCGGTGTAGTAGACACAAATTACAAGATTGAGAAGAAGGGAACTCAGTTGGATTTATCTAAACTTCTACTAAACTAGTTAGAAGAGAATTTGAACACTATAACAAATGCAAAGATGAATACATGTAAGTTTGCCTCACTTATCATGTGCATTTTCTTCTACTTTCAAGAGACATTTCCTTTTATAGGAGATATAAAATGGGATAGCACAAAACTGGTCACCCTACAAATTAGTGAACACATAACCTCACTGGAGAGATCTTCCAAATACTTCTTGGTCTAGGAGATATAGTCGACTGTGTGCAACACTATCTAAACTACCCATAACAATCAGAAAGAACATATATCCCACATTCACTGGGATTGGGGAGTTTCTAGTATCTATATACTAAAGTGTTTGCATTATGTAATGAATAAGAAGCTAAGAGGCTTATGGTGGGCTCCTTGGCTGGAGATTTTGAAATATAAGTGGGACCCCCATATTTTAGGGCAAAATGCACTAAAGCTTTAAAAAGCTCAAAAGGATTTATCCCACATTGAGTAGGAAAATGAAAACTTAGATGTTTATAACCAAAAGGGATCACATAGAGTTATGAATATGAAGTTGGAGGCTATCCACGCACACATGGAAGATTGCATTGGTAAGTGTGCCTGAGGAAGAAACATCCAAATATTGGTAGTACCCACAAGGATGACATGGTAGATGAGTTGGCTTAAGAGGCTGCAAGTTTGGGTGCAGATCTCGAGGCAACCAAGATCAACATATGGCTTAATGGCTTAATCAGAAAGTTGCAAGGAGGATATCATTAAGCCATTAAGCCATTGGTCCACATGGCATCTCAGACACATGGCACCCAGTGGACCGGCGAGCGAATCAGAGGATGCCACATGGTGCAGAGTAGGTGCCAAGTGGCACAAGTCCAGTGCAGTTCAGAGGCACCAATCAGATATTGACATGTGGCACCAAGTGGACCTATGGACCAATCAGAGGGTGCCACTTGGCACAATCTGGTAAAGTGTGTAGATTTAAATGATTTTTTAATTTGAATTTCTTTCAACAAAGGGGTTAAAAATTGTGCAAGTTCAGAAAAATCCAAGGGTTGACTTAATGGCTTAAAGGGAAGATGCTCACCATATAACCATTAAGCCATTAAGCTTGAGTGACAAGTGTTGTGAGCTAGTTAAAAGGGATTAAATTGAAATATTTTAATAAATTCATCCCAAAAAGGAGGAGTTAAAGAACTTGCAAGTTCAAAAGCATCATGTGGTCGACTTAATGGCTTAAAGGGAAGATGCTCACCATCTAACCATTAAGCCATTAATCCTGAGTGACAAGTGTCAAGATGAGATGAAATCTGGGAAAAAGGAGATATTAAAGTTAGATTTCATCTCATTTCAATAGTCTAACTATTAAAAAAGTAATTAAATTCAAATTGAAATATTTCAAACTATTGAAGGAAATATGCACGGGAAGGCAAAGTTTGTTTAATGTTTCAGAGGGAAAATTTTATCCAAAATATGGATTATCATATATCACCGAAAAGGTCTCAGAATGAAAATTATGATTTTGCAGATCATTTGAGGGAAAATCAAATTAGATTCTCGCAGTTTTAGTTGGAAGCAGTTGTAGATATTTTGAGGAGCAGACATGTGTCAGTGAAGAAGATGGTTTTTCAATTTATCCTATATCTTTCCTTTCTCCTGATTGTAAAAGGGATGGTGAAATTAATGTTGCAAGGCATCTTTCTAATTCTAGGGTCATATTTTCTAAGTTTTTTGTCATTCTGGATGTATTGAAGCATAAATATCTTAATAAAACATAGTGCAGTTCCTATTCCATATTATTGTTAGTAATAACTAAGAGGGGGGTGAATTAGTGGCCTTAAAAATTTATCCTTTAAACATTAACCACCAATAAAATAAACCTTAGATTATTAAGTCCCTACAAGATGTATGCCATGAAATACTTATAATGATTAACTGTCTATTGGTTTTCCTTGTCTATCCTTATTCTCCTTGATTACCGATAAGCAGTATAACTATTTACCAAAACTTAGTAAATATGCAGAGTATACCGATCAACCCAGTGTTAACTATGCCAGATAAAAAAAAAAATAAAGAAATGAATCATACACACATACACATGAATTTTTAACATGGAAACCATGTTAAGGGAAAAACTACTAGGACCGATACCCCAAATTTTCACTCTTCTGAAGTGAGCCTTGTTAGGAGCCAACCCTGTTAAAGGTTACAAACACACTGTTAAGTGCAACCTTGTTAGAAGATTTTATACATAGAGGTTGTCACTTAGTATCAGGCATCTATTGCTACCATCCTTAAATCAGTATCCTTCTTAGACTGTCAATAGGTATCAAGAAAATCCAATGCTACTTTCATGAATCAACATTTTTGGCACTCCTTGGGATGTACCTCGATATATAGAAGACTATTAAGTCCTTCTCTATTAAGAGACTTGATGCTTCAATGGTTAAACTAAAACACTATGACCTGTTTCTAATGCAACTTTGAATTGTAGATTTTTAGATATATTTAAGTACATTACCTCTCTGATCAAGTATCAATTCAATTCTTTGTGCTTCACACTTTCTACTCTGTGATGTTGTGCTTCACTGTTCATCGATGTCTACAAAATTCTTTAGCTCTCCTTCAGCTTGATTGATCAGGACTGTATGAAGTAATTCTTCATCAGTTTCTCTTCAGCATCCTCTTTCTATTCACTCCCCTTAATCCCCTTTTCATCCCCTCGAAAATGAATTAAGATTGTCTCTTATATAGACATGATATTCACCATTTCTTGATTCTTGACTCTTGGCGTGAAAAACAATCTAGCCAATTTGATTTAAAGCATAACTCCTTATTTATCTCGTAGTTATCTTCTTGCCAACTGTACAAATATTCTTTAAATCAATTACTTAACTCTGGTTGAATAAAACAAATAAAACAACCAGTTAAGTCTATCTTTAGCTCTTGCCAGCTAGATATTTTATCATTTTTTGAACTCTCTGTTCCGTCGGTCAACTCTTCAATTAGTTATCAGTGACAGCTGACAGTTCCATTGGCATGACTCTAGTTAGCTTTGTTATCTTCATCTGTCGGGTATCATTAGATTTTTTCTCGTCGGGCAACTCTGTTTTCAGCCCGTTGGGCATCCTGTGGTTTTTCTTCATCGGGAAACTCTGTCTTCTGCTCGTCGGGTATCACTGTGACTTTTCTTCTTTGTCTTTACCGATGGTGTGCACTTCATCGGTGTTGTATGTCACTTAGTGAATACTTGACTTTTATGCATTGTTGAAAGAATAACCTTTGTTCCATTGATTCTCTGAAGTCTTTGGCATTATATACATGACCATATAGATGATATCAAGTTGACATCAATGAAAATACAAACCATTAACTGATTTAATGCCTTGCATTATCTTCATCTTATTATTATCAAACATTCAATCAGTTACATGTCATCAATTATTGTTGTCTCTTTATATTTTGTTAATGCCATTGTATGTTTAGTTTGTAAGGTATTTTGAATATGCTGGTTACAAGGTAACTATGCAATTACTTGTGAGTTTCCTTCAAGGAAGGAGTCATTCTTATGAGTGATTTTAGAGGGATAAACATTTGTATGAGGATTTGATACAATAGTATGGGGGTGATAAGATAGTTTGTAAGGTATTCTATGTGAGCTACGTATAGACTGTAAGACATTCTATTTGTGTTTCTATTAAGTAATTTATGTTGATGTATGTTTGTATGACTCTATTGCCCACTAGATAAGGCATTGGTCTTTGCTGGTTTTGCACTCCTTACCATCAATCATTTAAAATCAAATCATTTTCCATTTTTTGTTTATGAACATGAATGTTCATAATCTGTATGGAATAGTATAGACATTGTTGGTGATTCATTGAAGAATTGAATATAATAGGTTATCCTGTCTGAGTTTTAAACTTGAAGAGAAGAAGGATGCATATCCTTGTCACATTTGTCATTTTTCTACAATAATTGTTCACTTTTGTTAATATTATGGATTGGATTTCTAAGCTCTACATCGATTTCAGCAAAAGACATTAGTAGATTATTGTAAGAACCCCTAATCCACTATAGGATTTCATTATCAAGCAGTGAGTCTGAAGAGGTACACCCACCTAAGTTTGTGGAGCTCAAAGTAGGAGGATCAAATCCTCATTAATTAGTTATTTTACTTGCTGGAATCAGAAGTTGGGAGTCATAGGGTCAAGCATTGATTCTTATACATATTCTACAAGAAAAATCCCTAAGAGAGTGTATAGGGCTTTATTTTAGATTTGTGGGGATGATGAAGAGAAGGAAATGGATATCCACTATATGTTCATGATGGTACAAATTTTGCACCCCCATTTGGCCATAATTTTTTATCTTGCTCCATATCTTGCAGACTTGATACATGGAGATTTGATAGGCATCTAGGACAAAAGGTGACTAGAAATTTCACATGGTATTCCCTGTTGATGCACATGTTTCTATTCAAAGGGGCAGATTATTTTGAGAAGGAGATGGAATTGACAAAGGTCAAAGATGATGAGGATATGCTAGTACAGTTGTGGAATGTAGACATTTCATGGGATAAAAAAGAGGCAAGTTACATTATTTTTGATAGATGTTTTGCTGCTAGAATTAGGGCATTGTTGCTAACTGATGATCCCAGAATGCCTTTGACACTTTTGCAATTATTGAGACCTAAATAATATAGTTAGGAATTGAAAATAGTGCACAATTGGGGAGAATTTATTCTCTACCTAGTGTCAGTAGTTTTTAGAGTTTATGGTTTCAAGGGAATCCCTAATATATTACCTTACAAAGTAACTCTCAAGTTAGGATTGGAAGAAATAATAAGATAGATTGGAGGTCTATAGGAGGAAGCATTAATAGGAAGAGGAAAAGGAACTATTATTCCTACAATCACAACAGTCCATCAATTTATTATTACAAAGGGAGGGTGGAAACACCTAGATGTATATATGGCGCCTTATCATTTGGGCACTGGAGTGTTAAGATGTGCTGACCCTGAAGCTTTCATCAAACATATGTTCAAAGAGAAAACAAAATGCCTGGAACTGAACCACCAATTCAATTTCCCTAAGGATATAATCAAAAATGAATTTGATTTGATAGAGCGGGAGATAAAAAAGGAAAAAAGGTTGGCATACAAGAAGAGCCTAGATTTTGTGTAGCATTTTGATAAGTTGTATGACCCATTAAAGGATTTTCATCCATGGGCTAAAAAGAAAAAATCTTTAACAGAGATGTTTGAGGACATCATGCAGGCACTAAATCATAAAAGGGCCACTATTTTACAAATAGAACTAGAAAGAGCTTAATGAAATAATGAGAAGGATAGCTCCTATCAAAAATGTTCCCCCGGGGAAATATATGGTGTACCAAAGAAGAGGGTATAGTAGAGTCTTTCCACAAGCTAAGAAAACCCTAGATCCAAAGGGGAAGAGGCCATTAGACCCACATACTAAATCATTTCCATCCCCAAAAAGGCAAAGAATAGAAGGAGAACAACAGAAACAATAGGTAGATGTATATTCTCCTTCCCAATCTCCACTCTGTATTGATGAACAAGCTGTAGCAGAATAGTTGCTACAAATGGGAGATGTTGGACAAATTTTTGTCACAACCCAAGAATTATAGGAAGGGATGCCTGAGGTCCCAAAGCATGCTTTTATGGATCTGACTGTTGCAGAATATGATGGAAAGGAGTTGGACCCATTAACACAACCGACCAGTAATGAGTTTCTTTTTTATGACAATTTTGTCAAGGCCAGGGCATTTTTACAATTTCTATGGAGAAGCCACATAAATGAGTTCAAAGAAAAGTACAAACAGAATCATAAGGAGAAACCTACAAGGAGTGAGGAAGAAATTGAAAATGAAATTAAGCAAGAAATGATGTCTAAACTTGAAAAGATAACTCCTAAGGAAGGAAGGGCATTGGTTAGGAAGGAAGGAGTATTGATGCTTCCAGAGTGGGATATTGCAGATGCCATTTCTTTTGATGCTATGAGAAAGGAAACAAAGAATGTCCATGCTATTGAGACAGAGGCAAGAAAAGCATCCAAGGGAGTGATATTTAGTGAAGATCATGCAGCCCTTGTCATGTGGAATATGAAAAGTAGAAGCCATAAGGTATCTAATGAAGATAATCAGGTTGAACATGCAGGTAGCCTTATTGTGAGAAGAGTATCAGATACATTAGGTGTGGAAGCTAGCTAACCTCACTCTGAAAACTACAAAATTGAGCCTAAAGGTAACTGAGAAGCAAGAAGATGAACTCAAGAGCTTGAGGGAAAAATATGAGGTGGTCATGAAGGCATACAATGATGAGAGGGTCAAATCCATTGAAAAGGATAATAGAATTTCCCTCCTTGAAGGAAAAAAAATAGTTCATTTTTTTCCTCAGAGGATGATCACAAAATATCCACATCAGCCATCATCATCAAGCCCAATCATCACTTACCCTCCTTCCCCTCTACCATCAAACCTTACCACACAAGAAGAATTGGAACAAGAGAAAGTGAGGTTAATTGCTGAAAGGACTGAATTGGAAAAATCAAAGAAGGAATGAGTTGAACAATTTGCATCTTTGAAAGAAGCAGAGGCATGGGTGAAACAAAAATATGTAGAAAAAATACACAACACCCTCATGCATTGTACCCATGAATTAGCTCCCACTGCAATTTATTCACAAGGGAAGAAAATTGTCACAATGTTGAATGCATACAATGTAGATAAAGATGATTTGGATCAAATGGTAAATAGATGGAAAGGAAAGAAAGGAGAATTGAAATTCTTCCACACCACTTGCAAAAAAGAGAACAATGTTGACATTGTCTTAACTGAAACTTATAAATGTGTCAAATTGCTCATGGGCATGGACATAAGAAGGAGCATTGTCATAAGAAAGGTAATAGCCCTAATACAGGAATATTCAAAGGACAGGTATGAGATGTTTCCAAATCTTTTTATGAAAAATGGATATATAAAAGATGAAGAATTGTGGCATCGGTAGATGAATGAAGCATTGGCAGTAAGAACCAATAGTATATTACACTAGAAAGTACACTGCTATTTGTTCAAACAGTTGAGATAGTTGGTAAGGCCAAAGCATTTTTTACATTTTAGTTAGAATAAATTAAAAAGGAAAATGTCACCTAGAGGGAGATTAACAGCAGAAAGGATGAGGTACTTAGCTTCAACTAGCTGAGTGATGAGGTGTATACATCTTGGAAGGACAAGTACACAAGAGTCAATCCAAGGGAAGGTGATGAGATGCAAGTGGATGATAAGGCCTAATAGATTGGATGATACAGGTAAAGATGAAGATCCTACATCACCAATTCCAAGAACAATAGACTCCAGGTGGTTGCTTCCAAACAACTTTGAAGTAGTTGCAAATACCAAGTGGTCAAGAGACAAAATTTGTCAAATAACTATTGTAAAAAGAGTGGTTATCACTCCATTATCTATTTTGTCTTTAATTTGAGTCATTGATTTTGTCCTTATTCCAAATGATCCAAAGCTTGTTGCAATCCTATTCTATAAAAGGATTCCCAAGATCACTGGAAGGGGATAGAAAATTTATATTGTAAACATCTTGTAAAAATTTTCAGTCAAGAGGGGAAGGATAGTATAATTTGTACTAGATAGTGTAAGAATTCAGAAATAAAGTGTAGAGATCTTTTGCAGGTTATTGAAGAGGTTATCTCTGAGTACTTATTATATAATGGAATAAGATTTTCTAAATTTAATACGAAGATCCAGATTCCAATCTCTCTTGTGTTATGTGTCTCGTGATTTATGAATTTTCTGATTCATTAGCATAGTTTTCTCTATGTTTATGTACTTATTTGAGAGTTCTAAACTAGGATCATATTAAATTAGGCTCTGATTAATGCATAGATTCATTTGACACATGCTAGGATTTTATCAGTAGTAGGGGTTCTAGATAGTTGCATTATGATTTGAAATCTGTGGTGAATATTAGTTTTAGTATACTGTATCTGGGTCAGAATATAACCCAATGGATAAAGAATTGATCTAAAGCTGATAAATCTAGTATTATTGCACATATAGTCACACATTGGCTATGTTTTCCTATAAGAAAAAATTTAAAATCTATTAAGTTTATATTTGTGTAAGTTTTTTGTGAATTTCTATCTCATGCTCCATTTCATGGTTGATGTTCAATGGGTAATAAGCCAATTATCTAGTATCTCTCGGTAATGTTGAGTCACTATGAGATTACTGCTTGATAGTACCATATAAGACATATTAGAAGGCATTGTAGGGTATCCCCCCTTGGTGTAGCAAGACCTAAAGTGTAGAAGTATTAAGAGAGTGCTTGTTAGTTGGTCCTTTTCTTTCCTGAACAAATATTTAGAGGTGGCTCCTCTTTAAGACAGTCATAAGGAGAATAAGTTGTTATTTTTATTGTAAAATAAAAAGGCACCAACAGAAGGAAAAGATGGGGTTAGATCCAATCGATCTAAGAAATGCTTGGCACCCTATTACTGATCCTCATCTACAATTATGCATGTGCATATTCAAGCCATACACTTATAGAAGGAACAAGGAAAAAATTTACAAAAACCCATCCAAGATATAGAAAATCATAACGAATTCATAAACAACAATAAGTTCACAAGTTTATCAAAATATGTACAATGTATCTGCATGAAATTTTTAAAATTTTTCAGTATCTACAATAGCCCTCTTTTAATCACATTTATGCATATGGTCCCAACAAATTAGTGCACAAACTACACAAAGAAGGCATCGCAGAAACATGATTTCACCTTTCACCATTGAAGCAATCTCGATGGCACTAGCTGCCTCTCAAGCCTTGCACAAGTTGCACTCATTTCCTACATCAGGTATAGACATAGATGGGGTAGATGTAAATGTGATTTCATCGACCCACCAAAAGTATTGACATCCACTATTTCCCTACAATACCATATCTACATTAGTTCTTCCTAAAATGATTACTTGTCACATTACTTTTAAACATAAAATATAATTCCATATCTAGACCTTTTTCCTATCTGGGCAACCCCAAAATCGACACCCAAGATTACTTGTTGTGTGTGAGGTCCAACACATAAGGGCCAACACCACATTGACACATAGGCACATTGACCAAAGCTATTGATGCTATATCAATAAATAATGCACCTAAAAAATGACTTGTAAGTTGAGGCACCAACATCAAGGTAAGAAATAGGTGTGAATAAGTTTCCAAAAGATTCATTATCTTCTAGCTGGAACAAGAAATCAATGAACCAAAAATATGTAGAATTTCTTGATCAACCACTCTAATAACTCCATCAAACTCACACACTTGCACCTCTACTCTTTCATATTCACATTATACTAACTTCACATTTGATCCCAATATTATCCAAGTTAATCCACACCCTAATTTAACCATCTACACATCTATATATAGAAACTTGATCATTCAAAATTACAACTAGGTCAACCATAGTAGAGATAAGTATCATTTACATAAAGTTGGCCATGACAAATATATACACTCAATGGGGTCCACCTAAGTAAATAAAGGGGGCCCAAATGCATCACAGTATGTTTCCCACAAATAATTTAATCAAAGAACTAGCACTTCAACACTCTCCAAAGTTGGCGTCCGATGTAATGTGTAGCCAAGAATAGGAACATATTAACCAGTAATCCCAAAGATAACATTTGATGCACATAAATCCATGAAAATAATAAAACACCATGAAAAGATTCATATCAACCTCTTAACTCTTCCTCAAAAATATATTCAAACTAATAATTCATAAATCAAATCACTGCAATCAACTAATTTGTCCAAAGACCAACATAGACTACAATATCACACTCTAAACAACATAAATTCACTTGTAGAGAAAACCAACATAAGATACTTGAACTTGAACACTGCACAAATATTGGGAATATTATTTTAGAATGTAAGAAGAACAACACTTTTCATCTATCAAGGATGGATAGTGAAATGAAGAAGATACTAGTAAATGGGATTCACCTCAAGAAATACTTCTAAGGTATGATCAAGCTTTGTACGTATAAAATAAATTTGTAGATGGTAAATAAGTGCTATGAAACAATAGATTAGTTGCATTTTTCATTTCCCTATGTATTGGTTACATGTTTAGTTTGTTATTTCTAAGTTTTGGTAGAGATGGAGGTGAGATGTAGCTAGTATAATGAACTATAGTTGGATGAGTTAGGCATCCATCATATGAAGAAGGAAATACATGTAATCATTTCCGCACATCATACATTCCCTCTCATAGAAATCTAATTAATTAAAATAGTTTGCAAAAGAGGCATACTTGTTGTTTCTATCTTCTAGTTTGTCAAGTAGTATATGTGACTCGTGGTAGTGAGTCTGTTTGTTCACTATCAAAAATCATACACATGTATCAGATGATTTAGAAGAGGTTTCAATCTAAAAGTGTAGTGTAATAGTTAATAGAAATGTCTTTTGAAATTTTTTATGAATTATTAATATTTGTGCCCAAAGGATAGTATAGGTAGCTAGTTAGATATTCTTACTAGGAAAGAATCACACATATGTTGCTATAAATGTTACCCTTTTTATTTTCCATCTTAAAAAATTGAAGATGGTTAGGTTTTATAGTTTTAAGGGGTGTATTTTTGAAATTACTAAGTATTTTACCAAATTAGATGCTATCTAATTAAGATCAAACAAAATGCAATAAGACTATCTACTATCCCACACAAGCCATGGGATTGAATGGCCGAATACTATATGCAAAACAACTATACAAATGAATAAAAAAAATATGAGGAGAGGAGCAGTCCATCATTTCCTAGAAGTAGCAACCATGAATCTTGTTCTTAATGACCATTTCCTCGAGATACCTTGCCCCGCTGCTCCAGATGTGTGTAAGGACCATGCCTATCCTTAAATAAAAATAATAGTTATGAGATGATAAAAAGTATAAATTAACACAAAGAAGACAAGATTATTTACTTTATGCACTTTCCAATGTTAATTAATGAATGCTCAGGAGATATCACTCTCTTTCCACAAGAGAAATTCTCTTTCTGTAAGAGAGTTCTAATGAAACAGCCAATCTGGGCTCTTTTGTCTTGGGCCATAAGGTGATCGATTCGGATCACACCTCTATTCGCACGGAATAGGAGAACATAAGTGGCCTTCAAGGAGTCATCCCTCTACTCGTGCAGAGTAGGGTTGGAACATAAATGACCCTAAAGCCGTACCTCCATCCTTGATGGGTATTATTATTATGGACAGGGTTTCTTTACTGCTCTGATCAGAGACTTTCACTCATCGGGACCATCCGGGTCCAGAGTAACCTGCAAGAAATTTCACAGTCTTCCCAAGACTATGCCATGGTTCTTTGAAAGATTTTTAATAATAAGATCTGCACCCTTCCTTGGCTTTCAGGCTTAAAGCCAGGTGCAAAACCACCGAGAATAATTCTAAGTCCTATACCCCTTCTCGGCTTTCGGGCATCCGGCTGGGTATAGGTACCTTCCTGAGAAATTATTTATTTATTGAGTTTGATAATTTATAAGTTTATTTATGTCGATGAATAAGTAGCCACAAATCTGTATCCAAGGTACCTATGCACTGGAGGTATCCTTCATCTCCAGGATGCCTACATACCCATATCCATAGGATCAAGGCCCTTAGATTCGCTCTCTTTCTAACAAATATGTAGTTTTGTTTGAACTATGTTTATGAAGCTGAAATGGGAACACACCCTAGCAGGGTATTTAATCGATCCCGAACAACTCTTCACTGGTTGACACCCACTCAGGCACATCCAACAGACCCTATCTCATCTAACACAACACTTGAAGTTTTTGTCATATGGTTAAAATTAAAACATGTGAAGTTTACCTATGCACAAGAGAAATGTCCTCACTCCACCTCTGGCAATTATTGGACCAGTTTATATCACTCCTCTTCTCTAACACTACTGCAACAAGTTCTCTCTAAGTTGTTACGATCTTCTTATAGTGTTTGTTTTCTTTCCATATAAGTCATCAATTGTTTAACAAAAGTCAGTTTGCTGAAATTTCATCATTTATTTTTATATAATAAACAACTAAAGGATAACATAAACAACTAGATTATTACGAGGTAGTCCTTAGATCTTTATGCTTCAACTATGATACTGTTCAGTCTATGGAAAAGCCACATTAGAACATACTATTCACATTTGATATGACTGTCTGACAATTCTATTATATGGAACTATACTGCCCCATTTTCTTGTAAATAAGAGCCTCATAAACACTAGTTTTTTAAAATGACAAGCTAACATATTTTCCTGATTACACATACTCCTAGCTGTCCTATTCAGATTTTAATTAGCCTCATAAGAGTGAACCATCAAATAGGAAGAACATGCAAAGCTGTTTCATGTAATAACATACAAGTGCATAAGGAGTGAATTCTTCAGTCATGTGAAATAACATAGAAGTGCATAAAGAGTGAATTTCTACAGTCATGATACGCTGGTGATTAGTTATTTAGAGCAGCAGTCATAATTTTTTTAATATTCGCATCATTTTCAGATTTCATAAATATTATTCAATGTGACTAAGACCTTTTTATTTAATCTTAAATGGTATTCAAATTATCGCTGAAATAGGAGATTGTCTTACCGCTACTTGGTGTTGTTCATATCACAATAATGAATAACTCAACTCAAATGCATAAATAATTTAAATAGCTAAGATTATACTATGTTCGGTTTCCCTTATATGGAAAATATGTAACTTCTATTCCTTATTGGAGGAATAAAATTTCAGACAAGCATTTAATTGAAACCAAAAACATATAGATTTTAGCAAGTTCCATTAAATATCATTCAAATAGAAAACCCTATGACTAAACTGAGTTGTGTATAGTTGGGTACAGAACAACATACAATAAGGTTCAAATTAAGAGAAAGGTCTAGTTTCGAGCTTAATATAGCCTGCTGTATCTGCCTAACAACATGTGGCATCATACAAAGCACTTATTTTGGAGCATAGAGATAGCATTTGAATTCTTCACTATTGTCCCAAATTCTTTCTGATGGAGTTATTATAAATGAAAACAAAAATAAAATAAAACAAACCTGTTATGTTCTGAAGAATAGTAAATCCTATATCCACTGTGGTCACTATTTTTCCTTCTCTATTTCCAGCCGCAAGCTCTTGTATCTTCACTAAAATGATGGTTCAATATCCAACTCGCACTCACTAAATAATGGTTCTAACCCTATTTATTTTTACTTCCAGTCGGTAATAGAGGCGGTTTTCTTCTTCTAGAAAAATCTACAGATGAAATTAAATCTGATTCTTCCCAATTTACAATAGCTCACGTTGGCTGTACCTGTCATTTCTCAGCTCTCTGCTAGCCACGTGTTCCATTGATGCAACCTCACCATTCCCGTATGGACGCGTATGTAGCTCCAGGCTTTTAACAAAACAAAAATACATTTTTGGTTCCTTTGGCATATATATGTCGTGAATGTTTTACAATACTGAGGTCTCTTTTATCAAATAAATCAATATGTATTTAAAATTGTTTACGGTAGACCGTGCTCAACAATTTGGGTAAACATTTGTAAATGTGATAAACATCACATTCTTTTAATAATATTTTAATACATCATCTTTATTGTCTCAATATATTAATATCTTATTATTATTATTTATTTTAACTCCATGTTATTGTTATCCTTTAATAATTATATTATATGTTTATATCTCATTTATTAACGGTTTCATCATCACATGGTTTATTTATTTATTTATTTATTTTAATACTCATTTCTTATAAATTTTATTTTTTCTTAACATTATTATATAGTATCTAGGAGTTATGTCTTATATTATTAAGTCATTTTATTATTTTAATATTTATTTATTTGCTTATAATGCCTAATGATTATATTTAATATTAATTATTTGAACGTCTAGTCTAATTTATAAATAATTACTCATAATGTTCGATGGTTATTCGAAATTGATTCCGAATTGGGAACCTAGTTAATACCATACAACATAAAATAGTTCAACTCGAATTATTTCAATAAACATCGTTTAAAGAATTAATAATTAAAATAACATCTAAAGAGTTTAGAATTAAACCAACTTGAATCAAATAGTATATGAACAACACATTAACGTACTTGTCGAAAAATACTATTGTAATATAGGCGAGTCTCAAAGGTTAGCCAAAAAGGGGTCATGACAATGTGTCTTCAAGAAGTGGTTAATTTTTTTGTTAAAGCTCCATATGTTGATCAAGTCATAAGAAATCATCAACAAACATTATAGTCTTTCATCTAGCATTATAGTAGTCAAACCCAAACATTATATGAGAAAGAAATCAAAGAACTGATCATAGTATCATTTTTATCTAATATTTTTGTTTCATGTGCGAGAATAGGTACACATTCATTCATATTTTAGAATGTGGGATTAAGTGGGCTCCCAAAAGGGTTGAGCTCAAAATTTTTCTATCCTTATTCAAAACTTTGTTAATCAGGTCAAGGTGTCCATCCCTACATTAAATATGCCATCGTAGTCCAACTAGGGAGATATAAACATTATTCATAATAGTGAATCTTTATGATTCACTATTACAAAATTTCCTCAATTGGACTATGGTGATATGGGTGATGTAGTCACCCTGACATAATTATCAATATTCCAAAATAAAGAATCGCAAAGATAGTGCTATACATAGCTACAAGATCAATAAATAGAGATCTCAGAAGTATAGAGAATTCATAAGTGCATGAAAGAGTTTCAAATTTCAAAGGACAACAAGTATCCATCAAGGGTGTCCTTTCTTGCAAGTTACATAAATTCATTCAATGATAATTTTGTTTCAGAAATTTCATGTACATTATTTAGGATAGTGGCAATGTTTAGATCAGATGTCAACATTAAGGCACTATTTTCAACATTTCAATGATAGTAAGGAAGAAGAAAGAAGAAAGAAGAAAGAACAATATTCATTTACAAATAAATCACAGTCATATGTTTGAGGAAAAATGATTCTTAGGTTAGCTTACAAAGTGAGAAATGGTAGCAATGTCAATCTATAGAATGTTGTTGCAATGAACAAAACAAAGTGAAAATAAAGCATCTCTTATTAAGCACACTACTATAATAGAATGCGAAACAAAAAAAAAATGCCATACATATACAGTGAAAAACATGCTACAATTCAAAGGATAGAAACAACACATACTCTCAAATGTATCAAGATTGTACTATTATGAAGGAACATATACATGACCAAAAAACATGAAAATATCAATAGCATATTTAAACAAAGATGCTACTTCATGCTAGATAACAGTCATGTATCAAGAACATAAAATTCAAATTATGCATTAAATATGGCTATTTTCATCATGTTGGATCAGCATGATAGAAAATATATTACAACTACAAGAGTGCTAGATAAATGTAATGATGACCAGTGAGAACAATGGCTCAATTTCAACATGTAATAGCCAAATCAATTACATAGAGTAATCAAGATCATGCCAAATAAAAGCAATAAAATTCAAAGAAAATGATGCCTTAAAATAGTACCCTATTACAATATTCAATATATATACAATGCTTCATAGTTTACAAGATATGGGAACCCTTAGGGAATCATGATAGATTATCCATATACAAAGGAATCCCTATTTTGTAGATACTTTTGAAGACCAGTTGAGCTCTAGGCTGTACACTTTTGTTTAACATAATATTCATCAAGAAGAGGTTAGTTAAGCTCTAGGTTGTACACTATTGATTCTCTGTACTCCGGTAAAAAATGATTTTATTGCTTAATATTGTTTCTTGCAACCTTTAATCTATGTAGTTTAGAAGGATAAGCTCTAATAGACTCAAAAGTACTCTCTCATTCATTTTAATTTTAGTCTATATTCTTCTAAGTTGCTATACTGCCTATGTACACTACAAACATTTATGAATTTATTAAACAAGCAATACAGTACATAACATCATCCAATAAGAAATGGATATTGTTATTAATTTAAAGTGAGAATTAAGTATGGATTAAAAAAATAAAATTGGGAAACCCTCAGTCATATGATGCATATTAGATAATTATAGGATGTAAGTGAAACCAATAACTAATACAACATATATTATAAGTTCCTCATAGAGATCAAGTACTGTTGTGTCTTAACATTAAACTTATGTAGTCATATAAATTATAGAAAAACAATTTGAAACTAATTTTGTAAGAATGACATCATTATCCTATGAAGAACAATGCGATTTATGGAAAGCATTGAATAGACATAATCAAAAGAAAATTTGAAAATCCTTTGAGAAATCATAATAGAAGTTGTCAAATAAGATGAGCTCCAGTGGTAAAATAAAACATTCAAGTATTGGGTGAATTTGGTTAAGGAGATATCCCTTGTCCACATCAAAGGTTAGTCAAAAAGGGGATACTAACAAATGAAAAACAAGACAAAGTGGAATTTGGTTGTGTTTCTCAGACTTTCCTTCCTGGATAATTCTTCTATCAATCTCTGCAGCCTGCAATCAAATTTGGAATATAAAACACGAAACTTTGAGAGCCTTAAAAACATTAAAAAGTGAAGCACAACTTTGCTTATTGGTATTCCTAAACAATTCTCTGAATAAAGCCTATGTAGGAAGGAAAATAATCATGTAAGCACTGAGAGAAATATGCAAACTGAGACTTCAAGGCTATCCATGACATGAACTAAGAATGGGACATGACATGATAAGGATACCAAAGAAATACAAAAAAGTAATCATTTGATAATTTTATCCCAAGGCACTATGAAATGGGAATCAAAATGAGTAAAATAGAAATAAAAATGATGGAGATGAAATCCTAAGAGAGGATGATTCTACATAGGCAAAACAAAAAGGGTTAGCTGTGCTATTCAAAGAGGCATGGTAAGTTAGCATGTAATCTAGATCCTAAAGAATATCAGATCATCCTATTGATGATATTTTTATTTTTTGGTCCTTGCTCTTCTATCTTAGCTGAGAGGAAATTGCCCAATATAGGGAGGTAAAAGTGTAAGCAATCAAAACATCCTAAGTTGTGGACCCTTCAGTACATCCCAAACTTTTAGATTCCAAACATATGGCACTCACAATAACTTAATGAGAAGGTGATAGTTCTTGGGATAAAATTCAGATTCCAAGCATATGGAACTCACAATAAATTTCATATTCCAAGCATATGGCACTCACAATCTCTTTGACTATTTCCTAGAAAGGCACCCTGATAATTCTTGGGCCAAATAGCCCTCAGGGCTTAAAAAATTATGTGAAAAAAATGGGCTTATTTATACAACTAAAAATTATCTGTTAATACCACCATGACTATATATAGAGTAAGAATCCTTGACAGCCAGATTGTGGGATGTTTCAGCTGTGCATTTTATATGTTTTAAGGAGCCTGAGAAATAAAGAACATAAACACACTCATCTATAAAGAACCTATTAGGCTATTGATATTAAACATTGTAGAGATTAGCTAAGTTGGCTTGAAAAACATGAGCTTTAAGCCCTTGTCAACCATTTCCCACACTCCTCCAACTGAAAATGCCAGGCTGAAAACAATCCCAAGTATGCCAAGACCCCAGTTCAAGTAACAGATAAAAGTGTATTTTTCGGTATTCTTGATAAAAATCCACATAAAACATGGGTATGAAAAAATCACTGGCAGGGTAAGACCTCCTAATAGACCTGCAAGGATGGAAAGAAATGGAAGTGCAACCCCAATGAAGAATTAAATGAAATCATAGAACACTCAAAATCCAGCACAGACCCAAAGAGGAGATTAGAAGTAGTATTTTAATGTGATTAAGGCTTTTAAGTTCATAATTGGTTAGAATGCAAAGTTGAAAAAACAATAATGTCAACATTAATAATCAACCACCATTGATGAAATTTCAATAGTAATCAGCCACCCTTCATAACAAATGATAATTATGTTGTTCGCCAAAATAATCATTTATGATTATTTTGGTGAGCTTAATCATGAATGGTTATCATTAACAACTTAACCAGCCCAATTACATTAACAACTTGAAGAACATGCTCACATATCAAGTTAGTGATATCTTCAAAGGTGTTCTTAAGCATCAAATTTATAAATTTAGATATGAATAGGCTAGTGTGAAAAAATGGTATATGCAATTCTATTTATGGGGCACAACCATACTTATGGAATAACTTCACTAAAAGACATTTTATGGGATGCATATGGCAAGGATTAGACACTTCTACCTCATCCAAAACCTTCACTTCCTTACACATAATCTGAATCAATGAAGACTTATGCACGTTTATGGATTTTGTATCTCCTTTTTGACATATTTGATGAATGAAGCTTCGATGTGGATTCCATTAATATTTTCTTGAAATTTTTTGCTTCTTGTTTGGGGGACCCTTCCAAGATAGGAGGTTATCCCAGTTGTCTTTCTTCCGCTTACCTGGATTTGGGATCACTCTTTCTAAATATGGAAAACTTATGGGAGTACTTCTAAAGAGAGAATTTGGTGCCCATGGGTGCCAATTTAGGTGAGTTTGAGAAAAGGTACTTTTTACAGAAGATAGGATTTGAAAAAATGGAAAAGGAAGGAAAGAAATGAAAAAAATGAAATCTAGGAAGGCCCCACAAAGGGGAAGAAGAAAACAATGATGATCAATTCTCTTCATAAATTAATAAGTTGCAATCTTACTGATCTGTCTAGTCATGAAAACACTAGATATCATAGAGCCACAAATAGATGGGAACTTTCACCTATTTGAAAAATAAGTACACCATGACAAAATTTTCTAAGGGATACTTAACTGATAAAAATAATTAAGTGGTTTTATGATTTACTATGTGGTTTACACATTACACAAATACTAAGGGATACTTCCATTAGTATGACATATCTACAGCTATTGATTATGAATTTAATTATAGCCATTTTTTTTATATAGAAGTTTGAATGAAGCTTTTCCTTAGCGTGTTACCGCTTGGGTGACTCTCTTGGGTGATTACTTTTTTCCACAAGGAAGACCCTGCATAAAAATTAAAATGGGCATTTCTATCAATTTTATCTTATACCAAAGATCTCATAGGAAAGTGGAGAGGATACTTCATGTAGCAGTAGGCCCACCCTATGATGTGCTAGCACACTAAATAATTGAGACAAATTTTATTAACCTTTAGAGAAGAAATGTTCTCTATTCTAATCAAAGAAACCATATTGTTTTGAGAACATAGTTTCTCCATCAATTGTCCTACAAGAAACTCAATAGTAGTTTCAATGAAAACTCTTTATCCCAAAATTTCCAAGGTTCTACAAAAATCATCAGTAACATAGAAATACTCTTTTCTACAAGAAATCAAAAAATTGAAAACATAGAAATGATACTTTCAAACAAAATCATGTTTTTACCAGCCAAGTGCACAAGAGATCAACCAAGATCCCAATAACTCATCCAAGTGTAGTTTTAGTACCCAAGTGCACAACAAAATACACCAAGTGTGTAGATAGTCAATTAATTTAATGATACAACAAAAGGGCTAGCGTAGTAGAGAAAAATTATTAAAACATGTTGGCTAAAAAGGATGCAGAGGAGGGAAACTAGAAGGTTCAAATTCTTTATTGAAGATTTGAGTCCTGAGCTCCACTATCCTCTATATGGACTTGTTGGCTGTAGTTTTTTTCTTTATACTATTTATGTCCACTAGTCTAGTGGTTTATAGTTGAATTGTGTGGTTTTTTCCTTTATACTATTATTATTTGTGTCTAGTGGTCTAGTGGTCTAGTGGTTTATAGTTGAATAATGTAAAGAGTTTAATTAGTTTGCCAATTTATGTTGTAAAGAATTTAGAAGTTCATAGTGTTGTTGTTAAGACTTTAGTAGTTCATAGTGCTATGTTGTTAAGACTTTGTTTATAGTTTTGATGTTAATTGATTGTTAAAGTTTTGTTAATATTGTGCTTTTGATAATTGAACCGACAAAACCTTTATTTTACAGCTGATAATATAAAAACATAGTAGATAGAGCTAACAATGGAGGCTTCCCAAAAAAATCCATTTAAAAATATTTGTAATACTATTTCCTTTCAAGATCACCAAGACAACAAGGGAAACCAATATTATTAGAGAGGCATTTGACCAAATTAGCTAACTAAGAAGAACAAGGGTCTAAACCCAAAAGATCACCCAATCCAAGAAAAGGGGCTTAGGAAGGAACCCAAAAATATATTCTTCGAAAAACCCTTTGTAGTAAAGTAGCCAAGAGATCAAACAAATAGTAGGAAGGTACCAACCTCTCTTGTAATAAGAGAGAGAGAGAGAGAGAGAGAGAGAGAGAGAGAGAGAGATTCACTCATGAACCAACATCTTACACTAGAACTAACCCACACTTGCACACCCATTCTCTACCTTAATAGGAGACAAAACCTAATGAAAAGGAAAGACATGAGTGGGTGATAAGTAGAGAAAAAACAATCTTAAAAACTACATCCACAAAATAAAAATACTAGTTCAAGGACTACCCCATCATCAATAGTAAGAGACATAAATATATAAATTAAGAACATCATTGACCATATAAATAATAAGGTATTATTGTAGATCATGTTTCAAATAGATTGATGATTGTGAGAGAACTAAGCATATACTATCTCATGAAAAATATACTCTAAAAGGGAATATCTAAATTCTTAACCCAAGAGAAATGAACATTAAAAAAAATCTATTAGGATAATCTAGGGAATTAAATAATATAAAAATTCTAATTCCAAGATAAATAAATAACTTGCAAATGAATTCTATCAAGGGAAGCTTAAAAAAATGCAAATACTATCAAGATAGCTCCAAAGGCACCCATTGCAATACTATCAAGATAATATGGCACGACCCCACCACCCACAAATAGCGAAATCACATCCACACTATCTTCAACAATAGTATCAAATGCATAAGGTATGCCAAAATCATAACAACCAGACAACCAACATACCTTATACGTTGCTATCCAGGCTTTGGGCGCCATCCCTTTCACAATCCCATTGGAATAACCAGGCATGTTGTCTTTATAAACATACCTTCTAGTGGTGGTAGATGTTGTATGAGTACCATGGCCATCTGAATCCCTAGGAGACCTAAATTTAACAGAAGTGTTCATTTATCCACCCATTGCTTCATATCCCTTGGGGGAAAACCTAGCATTGAACAATTTCTTATTACACAGTGACTTAGAAAACCCTACGACCTCTTCACATTCACCTTTCCAATGTTTAGGAACAGGTCCAAGTCCGTGACCACTGCAAATCTTCCTCTCGGGCCATATTCCAGTGTCCCGAACACCCACCACCAAATCAAACCCATAGTTTGATTCAGGCCACAATCCTGTAGTAGGTTTCAGGTCTAGAAAATATGGTGATCTTGTTGTATGAATCTGTCTGGCTTTATCAGGGATTGAAACTAAAACTCCATGGGATTTATCATTTGGGGGAGATTGGTCATCATCTAAAGGTAGGTTAATATGAAAAGTATGAGAGTGTCTATTGCACATTAACTATGAGAATAACTATTTCACTTCAACAATGAAAATAACTATTGCACTCATACTGTGATGTGTAGTTAAAATGAATCAATTGAAAAGCATTTGAAGTTTGAGCCATCCAAAAAGTAGTAAAAAAAATTAATATCACAAAGCCAAAGAATTATATTTGTATTTAGAGAGAAAATAGAGAGCCTACCAAGTGGAAATGGGGCAAATGAGAATACACCCACAAGTCATGTTATAGTTGTGCATGAATTACATACATCATAGGTTACCATCACACAAAGCACAAATCAACAAAAAAAAGCTAAATGTTTTTCCAACCTGCAAAATGACGTGAATTCTATTGCTACAACCCTTCCTCCCACCTGTGATCTGCCTAAAACAAAATGAAGTGAGTTGATTCACTTTTTTTTGTTTATATCCTGATTTTGTCAAACTTTCTACAATAAATTTAACTGGAGTCAAAATTTTGACAAAATTGGGACATAAACAAAAAAAAAAGTGAACATCACAAGCCAAAATGGCCTTTGGTAAAAAATGAGGCCCAAATGTATTAGTGGTTGTTTGGAAGTTGATGGTGCAGTTACTTATATCAGTGGTTGAATTTGTTCATTACTTATTTGTACCAATTCACCCCCTCTCAGTCATAAGATTTCCAACACAAACATATGCTATATTTTCTACGAATCCTTCTTCTGCTCCATCTGCCACTTCTCCTCAAGTCGGCGTTGATGTTTGGAATGTTAAAAATGAGGAAGCACTTGACCTCATTTAAATTTCTTTAAGTCCTGATTTATATGTTGTAACACCCTGCCAAGGAACCCAAGAGGAAAAAACCTAAACATGATACTGTCTTATGTCAAATGTGGACCTCTCAATTCAACAAAAAACCCAACATAGTCCTTATTCAATCAATGGATTTGCAAAGACAAACATGAATTGTTTGCTCTAGAAAGTGATTGAGATGACCTGTTGCCTCCTAATTAGGAGTGATTGCTGTAGTGTACCCTCAGAATGAGAGCCAACAACCTGAACATCTCTAATACGGAGGATTTCATAGTGTGAGTGTGTGAGAAATAGCCATCAAATGTGATAAATCTGCAACTAGATATGAGCAAGTGCAGCTATTCTACGAATTGAAACATGATTTAAGATATGGAATTGAAATACTTATAATCTAAAGAATGCTTGAAATCTAGAAATGAATGCATTTTTAAGCTAGCATTTGGTTAGCAAAATGAATTTGAAAATCTCTTAAAGCATAGATGAAATTGTTAGCACTTACAAATAACTCATGAATCAAAGCTAACAATATTCAATTCCAAAATGAAATTATATTAATTATGCTAGAAATGT
>MU224677.1:2708558-2759022 GCA_018584345.1 Thuja plicata | reverse complement strand
GGGTGCTTGCACCATGAAGGTTTTTGAGTTCTTGTAATACTAGTCTGTTCTTGTGTCCACCGTTCTTGAAATCCTGGTGGTATGTACTCTTCTCCTTTGAAGTTAGGATCTTGTGAGTCTTTCCATTTCTTATAAGTAAGTGTCTCAAATTGAGTGGTTTGATCAGAATCACTATCTATTTCTGCAGTACAGGTGCATGGAACAAATTTATCTGGCTCAACAAAGAATGCTGCCAGGTCTGGAGGGATGGGATAAGGAAAACAATCCTCATCCAAGCTATCTTGTGTAGTGTCAGCTATAGTTGTACTTTCAGGTTCTGGTGTAGGCTTTACTTTTGGCACAAATTTATTGATTCCTAGATGAAATGGAACCTTTTTGAAACCTAACCTAGTGGTATCTCTTGTCTTTTGACCTATAGCTTGAATAGGTTCCACTAACCCATTGTCATTCACACCTAGAGGTCCCTTTCCTTTGTACCCAAAATGTTTCATAATCTTAAGACCCTCGCTGTTAGGATTTAATTCATGAGCCAAGGAAGTTTGTTCTACTGTATTCTTTCCTTTACAAATGTACCCTCAAAAACTACCTCAGGGGTAATGGAAGGTTTATTGTGTTCAAAAGGTCTCCCATAAGACCTAGGAGATAGGGGAAGAGCAGCTAATGATAGTACAGGATCCATTTTATATCCCCCCATGCCCATATCCATGATTTTCAGTGTTTGTTCTATATCTTTGAGCTTGGCATCACAGAGTTTGGTGTATTCTCTATTAGTTAGAACAAGACTGTCAGCTGATTGAGTGAGAGCATTACAAGAAGATCCCATGCTAGTGGGAACAGTCACCTCTACGCCTTGAAAAGAAAACTTTATACACTGATGGTATGTGGAAGGAACCGCTTGCATCTCATGGATCCACGGTCTTCCTAGCAAAATATTATATGCAAGAGGAAGGTCTAGCACCTGACATACGACATTTCTTTCAACTGGGCCAACCCAAATGGGTAGCACAACTAGACTTTTAGATGTTCTCTCTTCCTCATCATAAGCTTTTATGGTAATCTTCTTGTGGGAATCTATGTGATCCTCACCATAACCTACCTGAGCAAGAAAATGAGCAGAGCAAATGTTAAGACCAGCACCATTATCAATGAGCACGCGGTGGACTAACTGCTTACCTATCATGACTTCTATGTGCAGAGGAGCATTGTGCGGGTGACTAATTGAGTGATCATATTCTTCAGAGAAGGATAAGTAATGCGGTGAAGTCAAATGACCCACCATGGATTGAAACTGATCCAAGTTGATATCTTTGGGGACATTAGCTTTGTCGAGAGCTTTGTCCAGAATCTACCTATGAGCAGGCGAGATTTTTAATAGCTCAAAAATAGTTATCTGAGCATTGGTCCTTTGAAGCTAGTCAAGGATGCTATAACCAGCAGTAGGAGGCATTGGGACCACCTTTGTGGTCTTGTTGGTGGAACCAACAACAGTCTTATTCGTAGTTTGTTTTGGTGCAGACGTAGCAACAGGAGGGTCAGGACCCTTTATAGTGATTCTAGCGTTAGATCGAGTAACAACATTTGCACAATACCGAGACATTTCAGATTGAGAATTAGGACCTTTTATGACAAATGAGATTCTAGGTTTAAAACCATTCCTATTTCCCTTGCCAGAAAACATATTGCAATATTCCACTCCCATTGGTTCAATCATCTTGATCACATTATCGTAAGTGGTATTGGCATAATTAAATTTAGAATTATTATTCTAAGCATTGGAGGATTCACCTTTCTCATGACAAGGGAAAGGGTCTTTGAATGCTTGATGATCTGAATTCTGGTTATGGTCCCCCACATGAATGACCTGGTCATCAATTAAGTCTTGAATTTTATGTTTTAGTTGGTAACAAATAGCAGTCCTATAACCTTTATTCTGATGATAATCACAGTAGTCATTCTCTTTCCACCAATGAGGTCTTGGTTGTGGATCATAGAAATGTTTCTCCAAAGGATTAAGCATTTGACTTTGCACCAAAGTTTTGAAAACCACATCAAGTGTTTCTCCTAGAGGGGTAAATTCACGCTTGGTTCATGGTATCCAAGGTTTGTTGCCAGCAAATTTAGAGGGTTGTTGAGTGTTATTCGCAGCCTTTGTGATAGCTTTGGTCACTTGTATACCTACTATGAGATTAAAGATTCATTTTGAAGAAGTTGAATTTACATTATCAACCACCCCATCGTTCACAACATCTCTATTTTTGTTGGGGAATTTACCTTTGTCTTTGGATGATGACAAATTTTGCTTGTTATCCTTATAAAGTCAATTCGCCCTTTTTAACCATGAAGGCCTCTATTCTCAAAGCCTATTGGATCATACTATCGAAGTTAAGGGGACCTTGAAGTTGGAGTTGATAACCCGAAGTCAGGGGTGAGATTATCCAAAAATATGTCGAGTTTCTCAGACTCGGGTATTTTGCAAGGGTACTTTGTACAAAGTTGTCTCCATCTTTGGAGAAATGTCAAGGATGGTTCCCCTTGCTTTTGTTAAAGGTTACAGAGATCCCTTATGTTAACAGGATGTTGAACATTGTGAGAATAGTGTTGCATAAAAAGATTAGCAATTTCATCAAAAGTTTTGATGCCAGTGGGAAATCGTGAGAACCATTCCATAGCGGACCCACCTAAACTTCATGGGAAAAGATGCATCAAATACATTTGATCATGCATAAACTCCATTGAAAAGGTGCCAAATTCTCTCAAATGATCCTGGGGATCATAGGTACCTAGATACTTGTCGTATTTTGGGAGTTCTACACCTTTGGAAAAAGGTTGCATAACAATACTCTTATCAAACGGAAAAGGACATATAGTTTCCATTGTGAACTGTTGTGTAGGGTTATCCTTTTCTTTCATAAGTTGACTAAGTTGTCCTTGCATGTCATGAATCATCTTATGCATCTTAGAAGATTCGGTTTCCTCTTCTTTAGCGACAAGTGTATATACTTAGAATTTTGCGGGTAATTTAACTCCTTGATTTGCTAAGTCTAGGAAATATTTTTCTGTCTTCCGCAAGGAGTATCTCCATCATTTTGATAAGAGATTTATTAGAATTTGTTGCATCTATATCATTCTCAGTGATAGGGTCATTGTCATTGCCAAGAATTTCATAAATACTTTGAGTTTGGTCTTGACCCTGGTGTTGCTCTTGACCTTGTTCATGTTGAGATTGGTCTTGACCTTGTGTGTAATCAAAAGGAGATGTCATATTGTTAATGTGAGATTGGTTTGTATGTATTCCTTTAGTATGAGAGTGAGCACTCATATTCAATGTGCTCTTTGGTGAATCAAAAGGATTGAACTATGAAAAAGGATCACTAAGGCAGCGAGGGTCGTTAATAGGATCGACCCAAATAGGGGGTTTGTTCGAGATAAATGGATGATGTTGATCTTGAAACAACGGATTAGAAAAAAATTGGAACACTGGTTTTGGATTCAGAATTAGGTTTACACTGAATGGGGAAGAGGAACGTGATTATCCCTCTTGATTATCCACTTGAATAGCAGGTTCAGAATGAGCTTTGCCTTGATTGCTAGGTTTATTTTTAACTATTTCAGAACCACGTATAGGAAAGATAGTACCGCTCCTAGTCGTAATAGGCATAGACAAAGCTGGTACAAGAGGAAACTTAAGATTTGACTCAGAACTCTATCTCTAAAAGTATCGAAAAGACAAGGTAATAGGCTAGAACAGTCGAGGTATGAGATGCACCCGACACGAGTCATCGGAAGTATGGCTAGAACAACCGAGTAATGAATATCATGTCACAAGGTACAAACCATAAGAAATGGGACGGAGACAAAGAGACAAGAAAAGTTCAAGTATGAATCTGTCAGTTTACAACTCGGAACAACTAGTTTCAGTCTGCAGACAACGAAGGAACAAACAATCAAATCCAGACAAGAGGTAGATAAAGCATATATACAACTCAGTTTCAAGGTAAAGACCAGGTTTTGAGACACAGTGAGAACTATTCTCTAACAAGATATCCAAGCTTAGGACAGTTTTAAGATGACATAATTCAGCAATCTCTGTTTCAAGGTGACAAGCATTCGTTTAAAAACACAAAGTTTCAATCAGGTAGTGACGCAAACAGTAGTCAAAAAAAATTCCACCAAGGACAAAGCAACTTGGTAGAAACATGGGAGTCTTTGTTTGAATGATAGAATAGACACTTTAAGACTCAAGAACAAACACTCAATTATCCCTACAAAGAAAATTGGTTTAGAAGACAAAATTTGTGCCCCGCTGTCTTATGTGTATGCGTTCACCTCACACAACAGTGTCACCCTCAAAAGAGCGCCTGTGTTTTTGGTGTTTCCAAGGACTAAGTATATATGTTCAAAGGTAACCCTTAAATAGGGGCCAGTGTCATATACCACTTTAAACATCCAGGTGCATACCTATGTCAAGAATCTAGGGGAGAGATTCTTCCCTCTCCCTGCGCATAGATTATGCCTCCTTTCAGAGGTGAACCGGGTAGGCATCTAACTAAGAGAGTTTTTAATAGGATTTCATTCACAATAACCTCTGGTGCCTGTGATATAGAGTTGGGGCCTCACGACCACACCAACACTTGTAAGTCACACACCCTTGCAAGCAAGGATGGGAGCGGCGCCACTTAGTACGACAAACAAGGCTTTCTCATGATGATAGTCAAAATCAATGAGAAAGAAATTACTATGGATTTGGAGTCTTTAGACTACAACAAAGAAGACTTTATTAGAGTGAGGTGGAATCACTGGAAAAAGGTGTGTACTCACTTGGGTCATTCCCAGAGGTTCAACTTTCGAAAGGCCCTCTAAAGGTGACTCAACTTGGTTCGGATTCAAGGGTTTGATTTTCTGATTCTCTCAATGAGAGAAGAGCATACTTCTCTACCTTTGCACCTCACCCAAACACATCAAGCTTGTTCATCACCGAGATAGTTTCACTCCACCAAATCCACAAGTCTTTGGGTTTCTGATTCTCTCAAAGAGAGAAGAGCATAATCCCCTAACAAGTAGAAGTGCTAAAGATTCACTTATCTTGCTTTGCTTCCCCAAGTATCCTTCATGTTAGCAACATCTGGGTTTCAGATTCATTCATGGGCATCACTTCCATGTAATGAAGAGCTTATTGCCCTACTTTACTATCAGGATCCTTACAAAATTTTAAAAAAGCCCTATTTAGACTATGTGAATGAAAAATAGTAAACAAACATGATGTTTTAATAATGTCTTTGACTATCATCCTGCAAGTAAACCATTAGAATGTTTTAATCTTTGACAAGCAAACTTGCAAACCACTGTTATGTTGTAGCAGAAAACCAGAAACAAAAAAATCATAGCAGAAACAGAAGTTAGAACATATAAATAACAGATTAAAAAAATTTCATTTTAAATGTCTGTCTGTGAAAGTTCGCGTGAGAAAGTACTTCGACGTGCGTGAGCAAGTGCTTTGACGTGCGCGAGAAAACTATTTTTTCACACAAGAAAGTGCTAAAAAGAAAATCTTCACACGGCTCGATGTAGAACTTCGTGTGGCTCAAAGTAAAACTTCACACGAGAATCTGTACCAGTGCAGTACAGATGTACGACAGAGTCTGAAAAACACAGTCAACAGATTTGAAAATGAGGCCAGAAATTGATTTTTCTGCCCCACGGTGGGCGCCAAAATGTTGTATGTTGAATGTGGACCTCTGAATTCAACACAAACACAACATAGTCCTTACATAATCACTTAATTCACTAAGACAAACATGTATTGTTTGCCCTGCAAAAATGATTGAAGCAACCTGTTGCCTCCTAATTAGATGTGGATGTTGAACTTTACCCTCAAAACGAGATCCAACAACCTGACCATTGCTAACATGGAGGATTTAAGAATGCAAGAAAATTAGAAATGCCATTATCCTATGAGAAATCTGTAACTAGTCTATGTAAAGAAATGTAATTAAACTAAGAAACTGAATTTTACTAAGCTAAGAATGATTTGCAGATATTCTATGGAAGTGAAGATGCAATTAAACTAGCAAAGGAAAGTAAATTCTCTTAGTCTAGAATTGAAAGCTTGTAATCTATGAAAACTTGAGAACATCAAATTGAAATGTTAGATATGAGAATGAATATCAAATAAAAGCATATATCATTAATTCCAATTGAAATATTACCCTAATTATGCAAATGAGCTTAAAAACATGAAATCAAAAGTAAATTGCCTATAGTATTGATGCTCTCAAAAAAAAGTCTCCCTAATGAAGAAAAAGAGGTCCAATTTATAGAAAACCATAGAAAGAGGATGAAGATTTTCTTGAAAAGAAACAGTTGTCTCTTCATTCTCCAATTGAGACAAATAAGCAAAGATTATTTGAATAAAAGAATGAATTATTGACACATAAGTGTCCTTTCACATGGAATTATGGAATTCCCTTTTGAGGATAATTCATTCAATAATTAAATAACCTTTCAATTCCTTTTATGTATATTAGCCAAAGGGGGTGGAATTGATTTAATTAAAAGCACTTATGACTTTAGGATTAAATCAATTAATCATAGGGATTTTTAGCTAATAATCATTTGAGAATTAGGAATTAAATATAATGTCAGATTTATGCAAATTTGGGTTTTCTACATTTGAAACTCAGTAAATTAAATTCAATTAGGAGAATAATTTGCCTAGTACAATAGGACTTCAAAGATAAGAAAATGCACCAAAATTGATCGATTATTAGGTGCCAATTTCGGGGTGTTACAATAAGAAGTCATCTATTTACTGATATACAGTAAATATGCAGAGTATACTGATATATCTAGAATGAATTATGTAAGATACAAAATAGTAAAGAAATGCATCATACACATATAACACATGGATTTTAATGTGAAAACCCTGTTAAGGGAAAAAACCACTGGGAACAGTACCCAAAATTTTCACTCTTTTGAAGTGAGCCCTATTAGGAGCCAACCCTGTTAAAGGTTACAAACACACTGTTAGGTGTGACCTTGTTAGAGGATTTTACACATATAGGTTGTCACTTAGTATCATACATCTAATGCTACCATCCTTGAATTATTCTCTCTCTTAGACTGTCAATAGGCATCAAGCATATCCAATGCTACTTTCATGAATCAACCTTTTTGGCACTCCTTGGGATGTACCTCAATATATAGAAAACTATTAAGTCCTGCTCTTTTAAGAGACTTGATGCTTCAATGGTTAAACTGAAATAATATGACCTATTTCTAATGCAACTTGAATTGCAGATTTTCAGATATATTTAAGTACATTACCTCTCTGATCAATGTATCAATTCAATTCTTTTGTGCTCCACACTTTCTACTCTGTGATTTTGTGCCCATTGTTTGTCGGTGTCTGTAGAATTCCTTATCTCTCCTTCAGTTTGATTGATTAGTACTACATGAAGTTGTTCTTTATCAGTTTCTCTTCAGCGTCCTCTTTTCATTCACTCCCCTTAATCCCTTTTTCGTGAGTGTTCATTTTTTTAAAGTGAATTAAGCATTTCTCTTATATAGACATGATATTCACTGTTTCTTGGTTCTTGATTCTTGGCGTGAAAAAAATTCCAACCAATTAGATTTAAAGCATAACTCTTGATTTGTCTCATAGTTATATTCATGCCAGTTATACAAATCATCTTTAAATCAATCACTTAACTACGGTCGAATAGAAAAAGAAAAAAACCAGTTAAGTCTATCTTTAGCTCTTTCCAGCTAGATATTTTTTTGTTTTCCGAACTCTCTGTTCCGTCGGTCAACTCAGTAGTTAGTCATTGATGACAACTAACAGTTCCATCGGTGTGACTCTAGTTAGCTTTAGGATATCCGTCCATCGGGCATCATTGGATTTTTACCTATTGAGCAACTCTATTTTCAGCTCGTTGGGCATCTTGTGGTTTTGCTTCATCGGGAAACACTGTCTTCTGCTTGTCGGGTATCACTGTGATTTTTTTTATTTGCCTTTTCTGATGGTTTGCACTCTGTTGGTATTGTCTGTCACTTAGTAAATACTTGACTTTTATGCATTTCTGAAAGCATAACCTTTGTTCCATTGATTCTCTGAAGTCTTTGGCATTATGTACATGACCGTACAAATGATATCAAGTTTACATCAATGAAAATACAAACCATTAACTAATTTAATGTCTTGCATTATCTTCAACTTAACACTATCAAACATTCAATCAGTTACATGTCATCACCTTATCTTATTAATTCATTTTTAAGTCTCTCAATATGTTTAATGTTATCACTGGATTAAGAAACTTGCCTGTCAGCCAATTGTGGGCCCTGGCACATTATTGCAAGCCACCCCCTACTAAAAATCTAGATAACCTACCCTAGGTTCACTGATCACACATACTAAAGCAAAGAAGGGTACATATATAGAAAATCCCAAAATTCAATTCCTCTCAATATCAGGAATGATCAATACAACCACATAATTCAGAGTAACATAAACATTAAATGAATCAAGTTCAAGGTTGGTATAAGGGACCAAATAGGAACTATAATAAAGATGCAATACAAAAAACACATCCCATAGCCTCTGGAATTTTCTAGGGAAAAACTAAATCCTGAACCCATAAACATAATGTATAACCAATTCATAATTAGACAGATAACACTCACATTAAAACTTTACTTCAAGTAAGTCAAAGATTTACTAAGTTCATCCTTATAACTGACTAATTTAAAATCACCATTGAGTTAACTGAAGATATTAATTCCATTAATAGACAATAGTTTTACTTCTATAATTAAATTTATAACTCTTGATAAAAATCAATGTATATATTATAACTACTCAATAACAAAATAATTACATCTAAATAAAAAACAACAACAAATACTATTAACCTCTTAGAATTAATTTATAAAGAAAATCCTATATAAATTAATTTAAAAGAAAGACACCCTAAAGTACAGTAACCATAATAATTAACATATTTAATACTATTATTAATTGATAACTATTAATACTAATAAAATTAATTATTAAATATTAATAATTATAATTAATTAAGTATTATTATTAAAAATTAAATCAAACAAAATAAACAAATTTAATAAATTAAATTTAACACAAATTAAATCTTTTTTATAAAATAATTAACATTGGGGGGTTGCTCGGCCCCACCACCCCTAGCCACGCAGACTGGCCCGTTCCCACTGTCGACGACAGCGACCCTGCCGACGTGACAGTGGTACTACCGGATGACAGTACACTGTCATGGTGGAATTGTTACTGTTGTGCACAACAGTGTTACTATCATGCATGACAGTGCACTGTCATGTCGTCGGTGCTGCCCGTTGAGCACGACAGTGTGGGAGGTGGGGGGTTCAGGGCCCCACCTCCTTTCCAAATTCATTTTTAATTTTTTTTCATTAAATTTTTTTTTCGTTATTTCATTTTTTTTGTTTTATTCATTTTTTGTTATATATATATATATATATATATATATATAATATATGTATATTTTTTTTCTGGTTTAATTTTCTAATCTCTGAATTTTTTTTTGAAAACCAGCAAGCATCAAATAAACTTTCACTTTAAATTTCTATGGAATTTCTAAGGAAAGATATGCAACTTTTATTAAACAAACTTATAGCAAGCCCTTTTTTTTTGTTTTCTCTAAGGATCAGATGAAGAGATGATTTTCTACCAGAACACAAATCAATTTTTTTAAAATGAATCATACACAATTTTTTCCAATATCAAATGATCACAAGTTTCCACAATTTCTAACGATCATTCTGATACCATTTGATTTCAGATGTTTCTACAGTTTAGTTCTCTACCTATTTTATCCTACTTTTCTAAAATGATTTAAAACAATTATTGAAAACCTATTGCACAAATAGTAATCATAAACTGAACTATTCAACATGCATTTATTTTTTATTACGGTAACTTTAGGTTTTGAAGGAGCCTTGAAACCCTTTAACAAAGATAAAGAAAGATAGACAATTCAAGCACAAAAAGACAACACTCTATCAAAATAGTTGACAGAGACCAACAGGGCTAAACCCCATGCATTTTTTATTCAAACATGAAGACAACTTTTTGAGAACAAGAATAAAGCAAGTGGGTATTCAAACCCTACCTCAAACACTTAAAATATGCACCGAAGAATCTAAAGCCAAAAGTCTCAATCCTCTTCAAATTCAATTTCTGCAGCTGAATTCAAAAGCAAAACCACCTCCAACGATGTCTTTCCCAATCCAATCCAAAACTTCAAGCAACACTTTTCAATAAAATGACAACAAAATCCCAAAGCTCTCTAAAACTTGTATCCAAAACCTATGTAACCTCTAAAATGAAAAAAATGTCTTCTTAAAGACTCAAGCCCTAATTTCAATAAAAATAGAGAAAGCACACAACTTTTGTCTTTTTTTCTAATTTTGAGAGAAAAATGATAAAAAAATTAAAAAATAAAACCCTCTTTAATTGCAATTTCACATTAATTGATTTTTAGAAAAAAAGTAAAAAAATGACTTTCCTAAAAACATGATCATTCATTTATTTTAAATGCAAAGTATATTAAATATACTCACAAAAATCAAAAGAGCTTTTATCCATTTAACATTGAATCAAATATTCAATTTAAATTCCATAATTCAAAATTGAGTTAAATACTCAATTTAAATTTAATGTTCTAAAATATCATTTTAAACTAATTTCATAATTAAACAATTAATTATATTAATTAAATACCCTACATTTAATATTTAATTAATTCAACAACCATGAACATGAAATCAATTAATTAAATCCTAATAAACAAATAATGACACTCAAACAGAGGTCAACAAAAATACAACACAAACACATCAACTAGGAGGTAACCACGAATTCACATCCCTTGGACAAATTTAGGTAGGGTAGTCAACTGATACTTGTCAAATCATAGGACAAATTAGGTTTAGGTTAGGGTTTTGGGTCTGACTAATAAATCCCCTCTTTACCATTTGATTTATATTATGGGCATACTCATTCCTGCCAATTTAGGGAAGATGATGCCCTATACCTGTAAACTTGTCACAACAAGCACACACATGTACATCCAATGTATAACATAGAAAAAAATGACAAGGATCGATCGAATGTGTGGATCTTGCAAATGAAAGTAACTATGTCTCCGTCCTCCACCACACCAAACATGCCATACATACATAAACATGTAACCTAACCATACACATGCAAGTATGGGGTAAGTTCTCATACCTATCCAATATAATATAAAAGCAATAATCATCATGAAACATCATTTATTTTTAACACATGATAAATATAAATCCATACATAATCCAACTAATTGAAAGTAAACAATCACAACAAAATAGCCCAAAAGAATCCGGCATAACAACTGAAACAATAGCCTAAAATAGTATGATACTAGGAACTGAAAGCAAACTATAGGTGGGTATTACATATGTGTTGATTTCTAATTGTACTACATGTTGGGATTAATGAGAAGTATGTATTGAGAGGGGAGGGGTGAATCAGTACCTCTAAAAAAATTTGTATCCTTTAATCAATTAACCTTTGTAATCAATTGCATATCCATTCAATCTGATCTATACTATCTTGATGTGAGTTATATCAATTCATAACATTAACATACATGTGATTCATTTTTAGAAACATTCATGACATTAATTGACACATAACACAAGATATGATATCACAAAAAACTCTTGTTAGGAAGTAAAAACTACGGTGGGGATGGCACCCATAAAATCTTCACTATCTGCAGATTTGAAGGGGCCGGTTAAGGCTTACAATTTGATCACTTCTGATGATCAACCCTGTTAGGAGTATCGGTGGAGACCTGTTAAAGTCTACTCTGTTAAGAGCTTTAGCAACACTCTTAAGTGTGTACTCGATTAAGAGATTTGATGTTGGACTGTTAAATCCACCTTCCTTGAAAGGATTTTTACACTTTTCTCCACTTGTTAAAGTGATAGCAAATCACAAATTGACCTGGTAAATGCAATCTCCTATTGTTGATACAGATCCAATTTAGTTTACATGAAAATATTATCATCTAATTGTGATTGAATAATACCTCTGATTCTTGGTTTCCTTTGTTCTTGGTTTTGATAACCAAATCCTCCTTTTGTTGTTCTTGTTCTTGAAACTCTCAATATAATCCATAGATGTGTGTATGCACCCTAAAATGGTCACCTACACTATGGGCCCCCATTCTTCAATTTATCAAATGACGAAATCAATTTATCAATTTCCTGAATCAATGCCTTGCAATATTTTCAATTCAAATCAATTTTCTTGATCAAATCATAATTAATTCAATTATTTCAATATTTCCTAAGGTTTGATTATTTTATCTAAAATCTCATTTAATTAAAATAAAACACCCCTTTTAATTAAATAAAATGATCTTATTTAATTAAAAGAAAATATCTTTTTATTAAATAAAATAATCTTATTTAATTAAAAGAAAATCTCTCTTTTAATTAAATAATCTTATCTTATTTAATTAAAATCTCTCTTTTAATTAAATAAAATAATCTTATTTAATTAAAATAAAAATCCCTCTTCTAATTAAATAAATAAAATCCCCACTTGAAGCTCTCTTTTTTATGAAAAAAGGAAATAAATCAAATAAAAAATAAATAAAACTCTTTTTTCACACATATTCCTAAGTGGTGGGTTTTTCCTCTTACTTGCCTTTTTAGGGATTTATCCCACATTTATCTTGAGGATGCATTCCTCTCCACACTTTCCTTTATAAGGAGCCCTCTCCTCATTTAGACATCAGATATAGAATTTTTATGTTATTGTTATGCTGCAGGTTTGGAGAGCAACTTTGGATGAGAGTTTGAGCATTTAAGCTTGAGCTATGCAACTTCTCTTCTTCTTGTCTTCTTCTCTCATGAATCAATGGAAATACATTTAGAGTAGATTCATGTTAATTTAGATGCATATGTCCTACATATATTAGTTTACATATTTCCTTTCATGCATTGTTATCATGTAGATTAGTTTCCTTCCATGCATTGTTACCATATAAAATAGTTTTCATTTTAATTTGCATGCCTATTTGGTGATCATGGAGACTAGCATTCTTTCTCTTCCTCTTTGAATACCTCATTTCATGGTGTACTTGCATGGGCATAACTAGGTCTAAACTTAGGTCCTCCATTACAAACCCTTGCACTCCATGAATAGGGAGATATAAGTCGCCATTTGAGACCTCATTCTTGAGCAATCTTAAATATAATGACTCACAAAAGTGTGACTACTTTTTAGCACACATTTTTGGCACCCACCGTGGTTTGATAATTTTATCCATAATCTTATTTAATTAAGATTAAATCTATGCAAGCACACATTATTTTTATTGATTTAATCCCTGACTGTTATTGATTTTCATTGACTATCCTTATAAATAAGCACGCATTTTTGGCGCCCACCGTGTGCTGACTCCTCTTGATTTTCATTGAGTGTCCTTGTGAGAAAGATGAGGCTCCGCAGATTGTACACTTGGTTGAATCCTTGTTACCACAAGAAAAAGAGCCTACACTAAGTTCTTACAAAAAAAGAAGATCAACTTTGCATGGACTTATTCAGATATGCCAGGGTTGGACACTAATCTTGTCATGCATCACTTTTCCATAGCTCCGGGTGTCAAACCAGTTATATAGAAATTGAGAAAGATGCATCCTCATATAGCTCTCCTATTCATAGCATAATTGGAGAAAATCCTTGGTGCAAGATTCATAAGAGCTATTGCCTATGCTGAATGGATATCAAACATTGTACCAATTTCCAAACATGACAAATCCATTCAAGTTTGCACAAATTTTAGAGATGTCAATAGAGCATGCCCAAAGGATGACTTTCCACTTCCCAATATAGACATGATAGTGGATATGACTATGGGTTATGAGATTTATTCCTTGATGGATGGTTTTTCTGGATACAATCAGATTAAGATAGCTCCTGAAGATCAAGAAAAGACTGCATTCACTTGTGCATGGGGTACCTATTGTTGAAATGTTATGCCTTTTGGATTAAAAAATGCAGGAGCCACCTATTAATGAGCTATGACAACCATTTTTCATGACATGATGCATAAAAACATGGAAGATTATGTGGATGACACCTTGGCTAGATCTAAGCAAAGAGACACACACTTAGATGATTTAGAAGTCATTCTAGATCGCATGGAACAATTTCAACTAAGGTTAAATCCTAAAAAGTGTGCATTTGGAGTCACCTCTAGAAAACTACTTGGATTCATAATTTCAGCAAAAGGAATAGAGGTAGACCCTGAAAAAGTCCAAGGAATCATAGATATTCCACCTCCTAGAAACATTAGTCAAATGAGGAGTCTTCAAGTACATCTTCAATCCATAAGGAGATTCATTTCACAATTGGCAAATAGAGCTCAACCCTTCAACAAGAACTTACACAAAGGAGTCAAATGTGTTTGGAATGAGGATTTTCAAAAGAGTATAGATCAAATCAAGAAGTACTTGGCAAATCCTCCCATTTAGTGCCTCATATCCCAAGGAAACCACTTATTCTATACATTTCAGTGACAAAATCTTCCTTGGGGGCATTACTAGCTCAACTTGATAAAAATGGGAAAGAAAGAGCAATATACTATATTAGCCATACTCTTGTTTCATATGAGGTTAACTACACTAGCATTGAGAAAGCTTGGCTTGCAGTTGTGTTTGCTTCCCAAAAGTTGCGACATTACATGCTTGCGCACACTATACACCTCATAGAAAAAATAGATCCACTCAAGTATTTGCTAGGTAAGGCTACCCTCATAGGTAGACTTGATAAATGGATGATGATCCTTTCAGAGTTTGACATAGAGTATATTGAGCATAAAGAAATCAAAGGACAAGTCATAGTAGATCAATTGGTTGATTTCCCAATACAAGATAATACACCTATTCAAGTTGATTTCCCGGATGAGCACCTCATGTATCTGACTGAAAGAACATGGAAGATGTTCTTTGATGGATCCTTTATGCAAAATGGTTTAGGAGTTGGTGTGTTGTTTATTTCTCCTCATGGGTATACGATTCCTAAGTCTTACAAGAAAATGGTTGATTCCTTGAAATGATACTTCACATTTGTCACGTTTCAGAAAATCCCTAGGGCAGAAAACAAAGAAGTTGATACTATGGCTACACTTGCTTTAGTACTCCTTCAGTTAGAGAAACATGAATCCAGATTTGAATTCTTGGTGGAAGAGCTACATCACCCTATCTATGACTCCCAAGAAAGCCATGTCATTTGTACCCTTGTTGGTCATGATTCATCCCGTTATGGTGCCATTTACTCATACTTTCATGATGGTATTATACTTGAAGCCTTTAACTGATATGAATGTAGAAACCTTACCAAAAATGCCTCTCGCCATTCCCTTATCTCTGGTGATTTGTATAGGAGGGGTCTAGATGGAACACTTCTTAGATGCTTAGAAAATGAAGAATCCAACCAAGCGTTAGTTGATATCCATGAGGGCATCTATGGGGGACATTCCAATGGTCTTGCCATGGCCTGGAGGTTTCTTAGGGTGGGGTACTATTGGCCTATGATGCAGATTGATGCAGTATCTTTTACAAATTCATGTGAAAAGTGTCAAAAACATGGTAACCTAATACATGCTCTAGGCAGGGAGCTCATTCCTTCTATATCTCATTGGCCATTTCAACACTGGGCATTTGATCTTGTTGGGGAGATTCATCTCAACTCATCAGGTGGACACAAGTTATTATCACTACTACTGATTACTTCACTATATGGGTAGAAGTTGTCCCACTTTTTATTTCCTTAGGCAAGACACTCTCTCTATTCATTCTGAACCATATCAACTGTCGATATGGAGTGCCTTCTGAGATTATCACTGACAACAGAGGCCAGTTCAAAAATAATGACCTTAAACAACTCTGCAATAAATTCAAGATTAAACAACATTGGTCCTTCATTTACTTCCCACAAGGAAATGTTCAAGCAGAGGCATCAAACAAAACCATTCTTAAAATCTTACATAGAACAGTCTGTAAGAATGGTAGAGATTGGCACTTATAGATAAATTTGGCTTTGTGGGCCTATAGAATGAGTATTCGTACTCCTACTAGGGCTACTCCTTTTTCTCATGCATATGCCACTGAAGCAGTTTTACCTTTGGAGGTTGAGATTCCTTCACTTAGAGTTTCCCTCAAACGTCTAGTTACAGATGAAGACTACCGCGCCATGAGATTTCAAGAGTTAGAAATTCTAGATGAGAAGCATCAAGCATCATTTGACTATATGAGGGTTTATCAAAAGCGCATGTCCAAAGCCTTCAACAAAAAGGTTTTCCCTACATAATTCCAAGTGGGAGATCTTGTCCTACATGAAAATCCTAAGAATCGATAGCATAGAGATCAAAAGGGAAAATTTGAACCTAATTGGCTTGGACCTTACATTATTATAGCAAATTTTGGGTCAGGTGCTTATCTACTGTCTATAGAAAAGGGAGAGTAGCTCCCTGATCCTATAAATGTCTTACACCTGAAAAATTTCTATCCATGATGCCCATTCTGTCTGGGGGCATCCTTTGTACATAATTATTAATCCTGAAAAATCTAAAAAAAATGATATATTGTCAAAAATACTAAAAATCAGAAAATGTCTTGAAAAAATGATCATCTTAGTGAAAACCTAGCAATAGGTGCTTTGATGTATCTCCAAAGAAATTAAATATTCCAAAAATACAAAAAAAATCAAATTTTTTTTAAAAAAATAGAAAAAGTGCCTTGGTGAAAGCCTAGAAACAGGCGCCTTGGTAGCAAAAAATTGCCATAAAATCCAAGTGGTGAAAACCTAGAAATGGGTGCTACTTGAGGCCTTTGCATCCCTATTTCTTAGCATGTATCCTCAACACTTAGCCTTTCTCCATCATGCCTTGTCCTTGTTGTCTTGGTCTGGAATTGATCTTTGTCTTTGCCTAGGGGGCATAACTGTATTAGATTTGGTCTCTTAGATGTGTTAGTCTTTAGGACACCTCATAAACGGTGTTTTTCAACACCACCCCAACTTTATTTTTCAATACAAACCATGACATCGAGTGTTTTCAACACTTATCAGTTTGGTCTTACCCAGTTTTTTAATGTGATCTTACTTTCTTGCAAGCATTTGATTCTTATCCTCAGAACTCAGTATCAGTTAACACAATTAAATTTTTAAACACAACACTTAATGCTTGAGCTATGTCATGATATTTTCTTTGAGTGCTGACTGTTATTGATTTTTTTTTAGTGTCCTTATCTAATAAGTCTCTCTGAGATGCATAGCTAGAGGACTTGGGGCATGGGGCGTTCTTTTATTTTCTTTCTAATTGTGGGTGTGGTTCTGAACCTCTTGAGTGTCTCTTGTTCCCTTGAAACACTTAGGAGATTTGAGGCATTATCCTTGACTCTTTTTTGCACAACCATTCTTCTGGTCATCCTGGCATCTATGCCTTGATGCGCGCGTGGTTTTGCTACATTAAATTGGGTAAGATAACATCAAAGTCATCTTTACCTTTATGTCTTTGATGCGTATGTTAGAATATTTCCACATTCCAATCTGATATAAATCATATTCATATCTTCATAGTTGCGCTTGTGACTAGTGATGATTGTGTGATATTCCGATGTCCGTTAATAATGTCCCAATGATGAAAATAAGTTCCTTAACATTCTCTAATGAATGATGAACTCTAAGTCCTATGGTATGGTTTCTCTATTGCAAGTACACCTTTGCATTTTCATGTAGCTTGCATTTTTATACTTCATGTTAATTTGCATTTTTAGGATGCATTATGAGTTTGAGAGGGTTTCCTTCATCTTTCTTGTGCAATTTTAATCAATTATGGTCATGTTTGTTCTTCATTTCCTTATCTTCTTTCGTAGTCTCAATCAAAATTTTCTATCTTAAACAGTTGATTGATTTTGGGGCATTCTCTTTCTTAAGGCAGATTCTCTTTCTTCTCTCCATTTCTTTCCACCTCTTCTAAACTTCTATCTTCCATTTGTTTTCACCTCACTTCTTTTCTTCTAATTCAACCATGGGGAATAAAATTTCATGATTGATGATCTACCTTGGTTTTGTGATCCTTATATCTTTCATCTCACATCAAGAACCTTATCTTTAGTTCAATTTGATTAAATTTATCAATTTGTTGTTTCTCCTCTATCTCATTTCGATTTCGATCATGAGGAGGCAGTACCTATCAAACTTCAATCCTTGATTCATCTTTATCAATCCTATCAATTTCTTTTCTTGGGGAAACCTTGCTTGAGATTCTTATCCTGGACATGTCAACTACCTATTTATAGGGGTGTTGACCTTGTCTTTTTCAAATAGCTTATCTTTGTCCTGATGTGTTCCCGTCCGTCAATCACACATCTGGGTTGTTTTGTGATCCCAAATCGATCTCACATTTCAAATACATTCTTTGACTACATGTGTTCCCATAAAGATCACACATTAGTCAAAGAGGGGCAAATGTATGCACCCTAAAATGGTCGCCTAGACTATGGGCCCCCATTCTTTAATTTATCAAATGACGAAATCAATTTATCAATTTCCTGAATCAATGCCTTGTAATATTTTCAATTCAAATCAATTTTCATGATCAAATCATAATTAATTCAATTATTTCAATATTTCCTAAGGTTTGATCATTTTATCCATAATCTTATTTAATTAAAATAAAACACCCATTTTAAATAAATAAAATGATCTTATTTAATTAAAAGAAAATCCCTTTTTATTAAATAAAAGAATCTTATTTAATTAAAAGAAAATCTCTCTTTCAATTAAATAATCTTATCTTATTTAATTAAAATCTCTCTTTTAATTAAATAAAATAATCTTATTTAATTAAAATAAAAATCCCTCTTCTAATTAAATAAATATAAAAATCCCCACTTAAAGCTCTCTTTTTGATGAAAAAAAGGAAATAAATCAAATAAAAAATAAATAAAACTCCTTTTTTCCACACATATTCCTAAGTGGTGGGCTTTTCCCTCTTACTTTCCATTTTAAGAATTTATCCCACATTGCTCTTGAGGATGCATTCCTCTCCACACTTTCCTTTATAAGGAGCCCTCTCCTTCTCATTTGGACATCAGATATAGAATTTTTATGTTATTGTTATGCTGCAGGTTTGGAGAGCAACTTTTGAGGAGAGTTTGAGCATTTGAGCTTGAGCTATGCAACTTCTCTTATTCTTGTCTTCTTCTCTCATGAATCAATGACAATCCATTTAGAGTAGATTCATGTTAATTTAGATGCATATTTCCTTCATAGATTAGTTTGCATATTTTCTTTCATTGTTTGTTATCATATAGATTAGTTTCCTTCCATTCATTGTTATCATATAGAATAGTTTTCATTTTCATTTGCATGCATATTTGGTGATCATGGAGACTAGCATTCTTTCTCTTCCTCTTTAAATCTCTAATTTCATGGTGTACTTGTATGGGCATAACTAGGTCTAAACTGAGGGCCTCCATTACAAACCCTTGCACTCCGTGAATAGGAAGTTATGAGTCACTATTTGAGACTTCATTCTTGAGAAATCTTAAATATAATGACTCATAGAAGTGTGACTAATTTTTAGCACACAATGTGCTTGTTTACTTCATTCATGTTCTCCTATCTATTCACATCATCTATTCATCCATTTATAATAAATGATTGCATCATCTATTTATAGATGGATTAACTTTATTAAGTTTCAATAAAAACAATGTTAATTCTAAGATCAGGTTTACAACTTGTACCTAGGTCTCCTAATCTATGTGTTATAAATCAATTAGACTGATTAAAGCACTTACATTCATGTATCTTGTCCCTAAATAAATGGATTTAAAACAAATAAATATCCTATAAATAGAATACACTTTCTTTATCTGACGTGGAAGTCAGATCCACTTTTTGCGGGCTGCAACTGACTTTTAGTTTTGTTTGTTGATCATACTTGAATGTCCATCAGTTTTGTTTTGTCTATTATACTTAAACTATCTTTTTGGTCTGCACTATATCCTACATGTTGGGTTCCTCTATCGGGTTCCTCTTTATTCTTCTATCATTTCATTTTCAGTTTACACACTAAGTTGTGTCATCGGTCTTCTTTGCACTTAATCATCTTTGGTGATCTCTATCATCTGATCTTCAGTTTTCTCTTGTCTTGTCTTTCGGTGTATGCTTATCGAAAGTATTGTTTACATACTAATGGAAAATTAATGTCATTAATCTCCTCCTTTGACATTAGTATCAAAAATAGATATGTGCAAAATACTAACAAAATGTTAAGTATATACAACATATATAATCCTTAGTCATTTAATGAATCCCCTATGTATATGTCAGTATATCTGTACATATGATATCTTTTCCTTCTACATATCATTTTCTTCATATAACTATACCATAAACATATCTACCATTTTCCCATCTAAATGAATGAAATGAATACATATCATTTTCCTTTTTATTTCGTACTCATCATTTTCCCCTTTTTGATAGTATGGACAAAGGTCTTTACCTTAGAGCTTATCAAAAATATGGGAATGTGAAGACTTCATGTCCTCCATCATTTTCTCCCATTGTTCTTTAAGGTTCTCAAGAGCCATGTGCTCAATTGTGATCTTTGAGTGCATATCATAGATGTTGTCTACTACAGACATCTCAGGAGTTTCTATCAGTTTCCTTGCTGAACTGATGTGTTGTTGGAGAAGTGTAAGATTTGGTAGAAGTTGAGCTTGGAGCTCAATTAATTCTTCCCTAAAGTGCATTTCTGCCTCCCACAATTCTTGCCTTAACCTTTTTATCTCAATTATCTTCTCATAATATAGCTTAACTACATTGTCTCCATCTGGGGCTAAGCTACTAGCACTGTTTTCTAGATCTGCATCTAGCTTTGCTATATTGTCACTATTTTCTTTAGTGAACTTTTCTATTATGCTTAATTTTTGAATCAAGGTTATAGCTTTAGATATTATTGGGTCTAATTCAGTGATGAATTCTAATAGCTTTACCTTATTTACCACCACTTCTTGGTTGATGTTTTCAATGAGATTTTGTTGGTACTTCATTTCTACTCTTTCCTATATTGCCTTCTCAGCATCAATATTGTGAGTTGTAATTGCATTGGTTAGAGTAGCTAATTGATCAATTAATGGTTTATTTTGATCAATCTCAACATCAAGTACAATGTGCTATAAGATGTCCCTAGTTGTCTCCAATACCATGGAGTCCCTATGTTGTTTCTTCAGCTTCTCTTGCAATGCCTTCCTTTTTCATATTTCTCCATATTCCTGTAGTGCTTCAAAATCAAGTGTAGATGGGTCACACTTTGGTATTACAATAACTTCATCTAAGGTGACCTCCATCTTATTCTTCTTTGATTTCTTCTTCTTCTATGATTCACTAGAATGTAGCACCATTGCTAAATTTTTTTCTTTCTTAGTAGTGCTTGATGAAGTGACTTGCTATGCTTCTTTTTGCTGCTTGGTGTCAATTTCAGCTTGTCAAGTGTCTGCAACCATCTCCACATTCACCTTCACATCATTGGTAGCACCTTTGTTGGTTTCCTTAGGAGTACCATCTTTAGGTTTTTCTCCTTCATCGGTGTCCTTTTCTTCATCAGTCTTTGTTTTTGTATTCTTGTCTTGTGTATCTACATCCTTTTCTTTATCTCCTCCAGTAACCTTATCAGTATCAATTACATCTTGAGAGGATATGATGTCTTTCTGACCATCGGTGTTATCTTTCTTTTCTTCTTCCCCTGCATCCTTGGGAGTGTCCTTTTCAAGTGACTTGCTTGATTCTTGCATGATATTGATAGCCTGCATCAATATTGGCATATTGCCTGGAATGTTCACCTGTGCAGTATCAACTATTGTGTCATGCTCATTGGTTTTGTCTTTTTCAACAATGACATCTTCACCTTTATTGATTTCCTCTACTAGGTCATCGGTAATGTCAATGACATTAGTATCTATAATGTTGTCATTTGTGGTGTCCTCCCATGATTCATCTCCAACATCTACAGTCTCCTGTTGTATCATTTTCTTCTTTGTCTAACTCAACAGATGTGTCATCTTGATTTTCCTTGTCAACATCTTGTTGTTGAATGTCTTTGTTAGGGCTTACCTCCTTAGTGTGTCTATTCATTATCTTGTACCATTTCTTGTGGTTGTCCTGTTCAAGTTTTATTAGCCTTCCTTCAAGAAATTTATAAGCTCTTAGCTTTGGTGAGAATTCCTTCTTGTGTTTCTCCATCATCTCATCTATCTCTTCCTTCTTAGATTCAGGTGGTATGAGAGTAGAAAGTACTCTTTCTCTTATTTCTTTCTCATTTTTCAAGGCAAATGTCCACCTGGAGTAAAGTTTGTCCAATAGTTCTCTTGGTACATAACTGCCTTCAAATTGTATAGGTACATATTTGAAGTTGTACATTTTAGCTATGATGGCATCCTCAATTTTATTTTGATCTTTTGGATTTAGTTTCAGCCATTTCCTAATACTTAGATTTGTAATAGATCCAGAATTTGCAATATATACACAAATGTCATCAATAGATTTAGGTTATTTTTCCTTAACATTCTCTGCCTCTATAGCTTCATCCTGCTTGGTATCTTTAATGTCCTCTCAGGTTGTGATGAAATTTCTACCTCTTTTATTTTTCCCTCTCTTCAGTGTGGCAACTTTCCTTTTGTAAGTCATGACCTTTCCTTTCTTCAACGATGAAGGAGTAGAATCCTTTGATGTTTGGCTTCTTTTCCTAGAAGCAACCATTGTTCTTGGCTTCTTGGATGGTGGAGGAGGTGGTGAATCTAACTCTATTTTCTTAGAGTCATCTTTTCCTTCATCTTTACCAACAGATAACTATTCTTTGGTTTCCTCCTCTTGTTTAACTTCTTCATCTTGTTCAATTTTCTTCTTCAGTTGTTGATAGAACCTTCTTGAGATTCTTTACCATCTTTTCCTTCTTGTTGACAATTTTCTTAACAACTAGGCCATATTTTATTCGTGTCTTGGCCTCTTCATATGTACCAAACTTGGTTTAAATATTATCTAGTGGCTCATTAATTAAGGCATCAATTGCCTTAGTTGCAAGATCAATGTTTATCTCATATTCCAATAGTTGCAACCATGTTGTCCTTGGCACAGTAGGTTTAATGTAAGTATTATCTATATCAACCATGAAGCATATCTCATCTTTATACTTTTCAATGATTTTCTCGGGTATCCTTACCCTCTTTTGCATTTGGTCTTTGAATACATTGAAGTATTCATCCATGAGTGTTTCAAAGTTATCTCCTAGTGTAGCTATGTGCTCACTAATTTGCATGGTGACCGGTTTGGTGCTGTCCCATTTCACATCTCCTACCGATGGGAATTTTTCTTGAAAATAAAAGAAGATACACAATATTAGTGCACCAAACTTACATGTGTTTGACTTCACATTCTTGATTGTCTTTAAGATATCTTTCAACTGATTCATGAGTAGGTCGGATAAGTCCAATTGTGTACCCTTCTTCACAATATTATATGTTGTGTCAACTACACCTGATGCTATGTTGTTCAATATTCTTGCTTGGAAGAATTTGTAGCCCAGAACACATGCACCAAACTTGATCTCATCATCGGTTATGGTGGCAACTTTGAATCCTCTGCCATCCCATTTGGCTCATGTTATCTTTTTGGTTTTAGTCTTTGGTTGATGCTTTAGTGCCTTTACTTACTTCATTATGGAGTAACTGGTGATTGCATGGATGACATCTTGGTTTATTACCATTGGTTCATCCAACCATAACTTGTTGTTATCCATTCTGCTCAACACTAACCGAATCCATTCAATTTTGAAGACTTTCAAGAACATTAGGGCATTGGTGAGAAATTTTACTTCAATGTATTTTTTTTGTCTTTTAGTGTTCCATCGTTATTGCACATCTTCTTATAAGCTTCTTCAACCTCTGAAGAACCTATCTCTACAATATTACAATGTATGAAAGATCGAATGTCTTACATGAGTAAAATCCTAGCTGGGATGTGTGAAAATGCTCCAGCATCATCAGGTTGTGAGGCAACCTCAGGTTGGATCTTATATTTAGGTTCCTCACATGACGAATTCTTGATGAGCTTGAACTCATATTTCTTTGCATTCTTAGATTTCATGGTTCTTGAAGTCGATGTCATTTTCAGATATTTAGGGCTTCTTACAAAATGCGTAAGAACAGAGTTGTCAATTCTTTGGAACTTATTGTTTGTGCCTGCAAAGATTTTGAACTTCTTAGGAGTGTTGTTTGTCGAGTTGTGATCGCTCTATGATCCCTTCTCTCTATGCTCAAAAATCACCTAGGTCGCTCTACTCTAGGTGTCATGAACAAATGAGTTGTTCTAATGCCCTATTTATAGTTGTTGCCCTAAAATGCGTGTCATAAATTCTTACCAACTCCTCGGTGTATGAAGATAGAGTTCATCGATAAAGAATTCACTTCCCTTCGGTGACACTTATAACATTTTAGAGAAGTCTTTATTCTACTTGATTTTACTGATGGGTTTTGATGTTGGAGACAACTTGTTCACTTGCTTGATTACCGATGAGCCTCGGTTTATGCTTAGCAACTTTGCTTTCTTATGTTAATCGACGCTTCTTGGTGAGTGCAGGAAGTCTTATCTTTTGAATGTATATTGCTGGGTTTCAGTATGAATACATGATAGTATATTTATCAAATATTTTAACAAGTAATACCATGATGCATCTTTACTTATGCTAATTTGGCATTATATCAACATATTATGGAACTCACGTGAAATAATATCTTGGGGTAATGCAGTTCCATAATTAGTTGTTCTGATTTAGGTGGGGGTGGTGATGTCACTAGATCTATTGGATGGGATGTCAACATTTGCATTGCTTGGTCTAGCTTCATGACTGTTTGAAGATTTTCTCCCAATTTTGTCTCTAGCTCTCTAAATATCTTCAATGGTGTTTCCATTGGGATATGTGCTTATCTTTGTCATTTGGTCTCTACAGTATTTATTGAGATGACCAACTTTATGACAGTGTAAGCATGTCATTCCGGGGTTAGTCCAGCCTCTATAATTTCTAGTCCTCTGTCTCATATAGTTTGCAGCAATGTGACCATACCTTCCACATGCTGTAAATTTTTTCCAAGTATTGTAGTCCCATACATACTGATTACCAACTCTTTTCAGTTGATAGGGATTTTATTGACCTTTAGGCTTCCATGCTTGTCTTTTCTTTTTTCAGCATTCAAGAGTTGTGTGCCCATTAATTTTGCAAGTAGGATAGTACTTGTCCATGTAGGTTTCCTTCTTTGGTTGTTTCATCTCAGACTTACATTCATATGCTTTATGACCTTTCTTGTTACATTTATAACAGAATCCTATGAATGAAGATGTATATTTAGGAATACCTTTCATTTTGCCTCTATATACATTTGATGTATGACCCTACTTTCTACAGTGATTACATGTCAGATTTCATGGTCTTGGATTTTCATAAACATTCTTTGGATTAGTTTGATTTCATGATTCTCCATTCTTGGTAAAACCTAGACCATTGTTGTTGTTGACTCTTCGTTGTCCTTCAAGAAAATAATCCAATATTTTATTTCTCTCTTCATCCTTTTTGACAATTTCATTATGTTGTTGCTAAATTTTTATTTCATTCTTTAACTTTTCATTCTCATCCCTCAGTTCACTGATAGCTTCTATTCTTTCAATGAGTTCAACATTTATTTTGTTTGCTTCTTGACTCATAAGAATAATCTAATTTGTAATCTCATGGTGATGCTCTGGAAGTCTTTGTATTTTAGACTCTTTTTCTTGTATCTTTTATGTAATCTTTCTTCTATCATCAATAGCTAGTGTTCTTTCTTGCTCTGCTTGTCTAGCTTTATTCATGACATCAATCATCCTTACCATCTATGTCTCTTGACCGATTTGCAGAGATTTAACTTGTCCAACCAGATGTAGATTGATTTTAGTTAGGCTTGTGGTTCTTTCTTCTGATGTATCTGATGCTTTTCTTGTAGTTTATCCTGAAGATTCAAAGAAATCTAGAATCTCTTCCTCGTGACAATCTGTCTCATTACAGCGAGATTCCATATTTGTTCTTTCATCTAGCAACTATCTCATGTTGATTCTAGCTTCTTTATACTGTTCATAGAACATCTAAATTTCAAGCTTCTTTTTCTCAATATTTTTATCAATTATTTACTTCTCCATTGTATGATCTTTTCTCTTAAGCCTTTAAACTTTCCAAGAAGAGACTTAGCTCTGATACCAATTGCTAGGATTAATGTGAAGTATGTACTGAGAGGGTACAGATGAATCAGTACCTTAAATTTTTTTTATCCTTTAATCAATTAACCTTTGTAATCAATTGCATATCTATTCAATCTGATCTATACTATCTTGATGTGAGTTATATCAAATCATAACATTAACATACATGTGATTCATTCATAGAAACATTTATGAAAGTAATTGACACATAACACAAGATATGATATCATAGAAAAATCATGTTAGGAAGTAAAAAATGCATTAGGGATGGCACCCGCAAAATCTTCACTATCTACAGATTGGAAGGGGTCAGTTAAGGCTTACAATTTGATCACTTCTGATGATCTACCCTGTTAAGAGTATCAATGGAGACCTATTAAAGTATACTCTATTAAGATCTTTAGCAACACTGTTAAGTGTGCACTCGGTTAAGAGATTTAATGTTGGATTGTTAAATCCACCTTCCTTGAATTTTTTTTTACACTTTGTTCCACTTGTTAGAATGATAGAAAATTACAAATTGAACTGGTAAATGAAATCCCCTATTTCTGATATAGATCCAATTCAGTTTACATGAAAATATTATCACCTGTTTGTGATTGAATAATACCTATGATTCTCGGTTTCCTTTGTTCTTATTTCTGATAACCAAATCCTCCTTTTGTTGTTCTTATTCTTGAAACTCTCAATCTAATCCATATATGTGATCGTTTACTTCATTCATGTTCTCCTCTCTATTCTCATCATCTATTCATCCATGTATAATGAATGATTGCATCATGTATTTATAGATGGATTGACTTCATTAAGTTTTGATAAAAACAATGTTAACTCTAAGATCAGGTTTACAACTTGTACCTAGATCTCCTAGTCTATTTGTTTTAAATTAGTTAGACTGATTAAAGAACTTACATTCATGTATCTTGTCCCTAAAGAAATGGATTTAAAACAAATAGATATCCTATAAATAGAATACACTTGCTTTATTTGATGTGGAAGTCAGATCCACTTTTTGCGGGCTGCAACTGAATTTCGGTTCTGTCTATTGGTCATGCTTACCTATCCTTCAATTTTGTTATGTCAGTTGCACTTAAACTTTTTTGTTGGTCTATACTATATCTTTCATGTTGGGTTCCTCTGTTGGGTTCCTCTTTATCCTTTTGTCATTTCACTTTTGGTTTACACACTAAGTTGTGTGATCAGTCTTCTTTGCACTTAATCATCTTTGGTGATCTCTATCATCTGATCTTTAGTTGGCTCTTGAACTGTCTTTTGGTTTATTCTTACCGAAAGTGTTGTTTGCATACTAATGGAAAATTAATGTCATCACTACAACATATACAACGTGGTATATTTTGAAAAACACCTATGATACCCCTAATGAATCAAGAAATATTCATCTCCAAGATCAATTGGAGGATCTCAGGTATATTGATTTCAAATATATGGATGATGTTTTGCTAAAATTTGATTCCATTAAAAGGAAATTGCATGGTTTAGGAGTAAATTTATCTGATATCTGTTTAATTCATATTATTTTAAAGAAATGTCTTCCTAATAAATTTCAATATTTTATTACTAATGTACATTTTAAAATTTCTATTCCCACTCTATCTAATCAATTAAATTTTTTTTTTTCAAACTTTATTGCGTCAAGAGGAAGTGACATTGATTCAATTTGGTACTTTTAAATCTAATGAACATGCATTTATGTCTAAAAATAAAAATAAAAATCACTTTAAATCAAATAATAATCATAGCAATCATAATCATCATAGTCATTCCAATAATAAATTTAATTCTAGGTCCCATCATAACAATAATAATGTTAATAATCATCATAATCAAAAGAATAGTTCTAATAAAAATTCCATTACACGCATCGTGCGAAAAATGGTCAGTTGACTAACAATTGTTTTAAAAAGAAAATTGATAAGAATCCTATGAATAAAAATAATCAAAATAATCAAAAGTCTCATTACAAGAAGAATAATGGTAATCAATCTCGTCATGCTTTTACTGTTAGTTATAATATTTCTAACCCTTTAGAATGGATTATTGATATATAGTGGTGCATCTCAACATGTTACATTTCATAGAGAGTTTTTTTATTCTTTGCATCCTGATACTTAAAATGTACCAATTCAATTAGCTAATAATCATAACTTTGCAAAGTTGAAGGTTTTGGAGATGTTACTATACCGAATAGAAAATTGCATGATGTTCTTTATGTTCCTCACTTGAAATCCAATATTCTTTCAGTTTCTTAATTATGTCAAGATTATAAGGTTGAATTTCATAAGGGCATGTGCCATGTTATTTATCCTAAAACTTAGAAAGTTGGTTCTAATGCCAAAATGGATCATGATAACTTATTCAAATTTTATGAAATATCTACTTCAAGGTATTCATTTCATGCTAATATTGACTTTAATGTATGTCATGAAAGGCTTGAACATTTTAATTCTTATTATATAAATATATATTTGATGAAAAAATAAAATATGATTAAGGGATTGCCTAATATTGTTCCTTCCAAAATTATATGCACTAGTTGCATGAGTGGTAAGATGCATAGCGAACCATTTCCACATGGTCAATCTTAGAGGGAACATCATAAGTTGTACCTCATCCATAGTGACATATTGGGATCTATGGAGAATAAATCCATCCAAGGCTAAAGGTATGCACTTCATTTTTTTGATGATTTTTCTAGAAGAACTTGGATCTATTCCTCGCATAGGAAAGATCAAGTTCTTGATATATTTGTAGAATTTCAAAATGTTTATTGAAAGACAATCTGGTTTTAAAATTAAAATTCTTAGAACTGACAATGGTAAGGAATATGTTAACAATGATTTTAATTCCTATTTGAAATATTTTGGTATAAAAAAAGAGCTTACCATTCCTTATACACCACAACAAAATGGTGTGGCGGAAAGGAAGCATATAACTATTATGGAGATGGCTAGATGTTTATTGCATTCTAAAAATATGGCTTATAAGTTTTAGGATGAAGAAATGTCTTGTGCTACTTATCTCATTAATATGACTCCTAATAAAGCTTTAAAAAATAAAACTCATGAAGAAGATTGGTCTGGTAGGAAGCCCAATTTGGCAAATTTAAGGATTTTTGGTTCAGTTACTTATGATGTTCACACACCTAAAAAAAATAGGCACAAATTAGATGCTAAATCTCCACCTTATATATTTTTTGGGTATGATGAAAAAACTAAAGGATATGGTGTTTATAAGCCTTCTACTAACAAATTTAAAGTTGCAAGATAGGTTTGTATTGCATAAAATGGAGTTCATGATTGCTCTAAAGTGCAAGATGTTGAATTTAGTGGAATTAAATTTGTGGTTGTGGAGGACCAACCTCCTTCTCTAAACCCTACTCCTAATGAATCTATTTATATTACTTATAGTTATAGTGATGGTTATAGTGCTAACTCTACTTATCATGATACTTAATCTAGTGATGAGTCTATTACTTCTAAGAGACAACCTATTTGTTTTAAAAATTTACTTTATGAAAGTGATGATTACATAACTAGAATGGGTGGACTTAAACCTAGAATATATAATTATTGAAATCATTCTTTTATGTGTTCTATTGTGAATACTAATGATCCTAAATCATTTAAACAAGCTTATATACAACCTCATTAGCAAAATCTATGAATGCATAATATGATACTTTGATTTCTAATAACACTTGGGGTTTAGTTAGTTTTTCATAATTATGGTAGTTTTTGGAGGAGATATGAAGATAGGTCATAAGAACATACATATTTGGTTGTCATTGATGACAACATGATAAATTAATATGATTGGAGAAAATGGTAAGATCTGTACATGATGGGTAAAGAGAGAAATAGTTAAGCGTGTCAACTAGTGTATAGAAAGAATAGTTTCAGTCAGTTAAATTGGCACTGGTTGAGTTATAGAGAAAAATAGATGATATAATATTAGAGGATAAATTTATATGGTATAAGGAATTCAATGTTTTTACTATGACTAATAATTTGATGTTTTGAGTGAATTATGTTTTTGACATGGAAGACAGTGTACCTATTGGGTTACCGATCAGAATGTCATGGTAAATCAATTAAGGCGGTGGATCTAAGGCTGGCTATTATTTATGAAAATTGATATTACACTTGGGGATGTTGTATTAGGTATGATTGATGTTTATTTTGAGGAGGTTGGTAAATATTTTGTGCTGACTTTGATGGAAGATTTTTAGGTCTTAAGCCACTTAAGAATACAATATATAAGGAGATGTAAATCATGTGATTTAGGGTTGCGATTGTATTTTGAAGTGCAATGATCAAAGATTCAAGAAGTATAGATCAGTAAAACATCAAAAAGAAAAAGGACCAGGGTGGATGTGATAGGAAAGTAGTACCATTCTACAAATCAATATTGATGATGTTTCCTAATAGTTGCAGCAGGTTAAATCCCTTAACAGGGTAGATCCTAACAGATCTTTATTGTAAATACTTTAACAAGGTAAATTATTTATTGAAGGTTGAAATCCATAGAATATAACAATTCTTTTGGTACTTCTAACAAGGTACTAGTCACTCTTAATAGGGAGAACCCTAGAAAGGGTATTGTAGCTCCTAACATGGCAAACACTTTTTACTACAGCATGGTGATTTGAGGGTGTCATCTCCACTATGGTTTTTTCCCTCTAACAAGGGTTTTCACATGAAAAATCTATGTGTCATATGTGATGCTTTTGTGGATTCTTGATGTTTTTTTACTTCTATTTGATATTATCAGTTGCATATTTTTTTAGCACAACTGGGGGGGGTGAATCACTTGTGTGCCCAATTACAAAACTTTAAAATCAAACACAATCACACAATGCAAACCATAACACAAGTATTTTTCTTAAGGAAAAAATCCCAGTCGGAATTAGCACCCACAAATACTAGTCACTCTTAATAGGGAAAACCCTAGAAAGGTTATTGTAGCTCCTAACATGGCAAACACTTTTTAGTGCAGTATGGTGATTTGAGGGTGCCATCCCCACTATGGTTTTTTCCCTCTAACAAGGGTTTCCACATGAAAAATATATGTGTCATATGTGATGCCTTTGTGGATTCTTTATGTTTTTTTACTTCTATTTGATATTATCAGTTGCATATTTTTTTAGCACAGCTGAAGGGGGGTGAAATAGTTGTGTGCCCAATTATAAAACTTTAAAATCAAACACAATTACACAATGCAAACCATAACACAAGTATTTTTTGTCAAGGAAAACCTTGTTAAGGAAAAAATCCCAGTTGGAATTAGCACCCACAAATACTGTACTAAGAGTATAATGTCCATGTTAGGAGATCAAGCCCTATTAGGAGCTAAGTATTAGATTTAGTAAAAATAACTATAAAAGGATTAACCCTATTAGGGGTAATATAATTAGGCTCACTCCCTAAGAACACTACTCAAATGTAAAGGTTAAACCCACCTTCTAGATCCACTATCTAAAAATAAAGTATAGAGATATACTTTAAAAAATGAGTTGACTGGAAACAACTTTCTTTTCTTATACAATTCCATTGAAGTGCATTACAATTACAATCACTACTCTATATTAGCAGAAATTTCATCCGCATCTTTTTAATATTTCTCTTGCATATTACAACAACATGAAATGTCTTTCCTTTATACAAGTTACAAAAAGAAATTAGGTGAGTTTTTTAATACTTTCGTAATGCACAAATAAATACATGGAACCTTGCTAAGATACACATGGTACCTTAAAAAAGTAAACATTAAATATAAATCATCAATTATATGCCATGATTCATAATCCAAGATTGCCATCCTCTACCACTGAAGTTAGCCATAAATAGGTCTCTGCAAGATCACACATCACAGATGGCATCACCAAGAATCCAAAGAACCAAGAATGACAACTAAAATTCTCCAACATGTCTTCTACCATGCGTCAAGCTCGCATAACATAACACATGCTTGCATCCAAGTTATCCCAAAAACATAGGGACTAACTCTGTCACAATCCTTTGTCACTTTTATGAAGCCATTTGTCACCAAATCAACTATAACTCATGAAAATAACCACATACAATCCTAAAACCTTATAAATAAGGTATACATACTTCCTTCTACTCGAATCCATGCTTGTATACTCTAAAACATTGTACATTATTTGTACATCCCCGTCAAACTTGCCAGTTCTAGTCATAACCAGTATGTTCGAGACTCTTGATGAAACCAACTGAGTCATATGTTGACATCAATGACAAATCATGAATGTCAACACCTCAAACATCAAAAATTCCAACAATCTCCCCCTTTGGTATTGATGGCAACATATGTGAAAATCTGTCAACCCAAAAGTAACTTCCCTAGTGCAATCTTCTCAATATCCTCTTCATTGCTCCCCCTAAAATAGTAGGGGATTTCACTTATATCTCTCCCCCTTTTACATTAATGTAAAATGGTTCCATAGCTCTTTTCCTTCTCTGCACATCTCATCACTACAAGGTGCAGCTTTTTCAAATCTTCATGCTTAGAATAAACTAGGTGCTTGATCACCCAAATATGTTCTTTTGTGGTCTTGCAATCACTCCCCCTTAGGAGTAGATCCAAGCATCAATTCCAATGAATAGTATAACTATAATAGCTAATGGACTGGTGTATTCCTAAATCAGTTAGTTCTTACAAGGAGGGGTTCTTACCCCAAGCATACCTTTGAGATATTTAAAGGTATCTTTTGAATAAGGTTTAGTGAATATATATGTTATTTTCTCCTCTGTACTGATGTACTCCAATATGACTTCCTTTTATGCAACCTTGTCTCTCAAAAAGTGATACTTGATTGAAATATGTTTAGTCTTTGAATGCATAACAAGATTCTTTGACATGTTCATTGTGCGTGTATTATCACAATGTATGATCACTGGTTCTTCAAAGATTATCCCAATGTCCTTTAGAATATGTCTCATCCAAACAATCTATGTGCAATTTATAGTAGAAGCTACATATTCAGATTCAGTAGTATATTGAGATATACATTCCTACTTCTTAATTAACCATGAAACCAATCTTTTCCCAAGGAAAAATGCACCACCACTAGTGCTCTTCCTATCATCAACACTTCCTACCCAATTTGCATCAATATAAGAATGCAATGTAAAATCATTATATTTTTCATACCATAATATATATTCCAATGTTCCTTTTAGATATTTGAATATCCTCTTAACTACAACAAGGTGAGTCTCCTTAGGATTAGATTGAAACCTTGCAACAATTCCAACTACACTAGCTATATCTGATCTAGTGTGAGTTAAATACTCCAAACCTCCAATCATGGACCTGTAATTTGTCTAAAAAATGATTTGAGTTTCATTAGTAGTAGTAAGCTTGCATCTAGTAACCATAAGTGTTCCAACAGGTTTACAATCTTCCATCCCAAGCTTCTTTAGCAAATCCTTAAGATACATAGTTTGAGAAATAAAAATACCATGTTTACTTTGAATAATTTGCAAACCAAGGAAGAACTTCATTTCACCAATCATAGACATTTCAAATTCACTTTTTATTTCTTCAGAAAATTTCTTGCTCATTTCATCATTACCTCCAAAATAATGTCATCAACAAATACCTCAATAATCAAGATTCCATCTTCCCTAGTTCTTAAGTACAACTTACTATCTACACTACCTTTTCTGAAAGCAAGAAGTAATAAATACCTATCTAACCAAGCATACCTAGCTCTAGGATCTTATTTCAGACCATACAATTCCTTCTTCAATCTGGAAACCATGTCTTTTTCATCTATCAAAGAAAAACCATTAGGTTTCTCAATTTAGAATTCTTCTAGATCACCATTCAGAAATGTAGACTTCACATCCATTTGATATACTTTATATTCTTTATGTGCTACATAAGCAAGGAACAATCTCACTCTTCTAATATGGAAACATGGGAAAATGTTTATTCAAAGTATATCCCTTCCTATTGTGAATATCCTTTAAAAACCAATCTATCCTTTTTCCTTACAACCATGCCTTCTTCATTCATTTTGTTTCTAAAACCCCATTTAGTACCAATCACATTCTTACCCTTTAGGTCTAGGAACTACTTCCCAAGTTTTTTTTTTCTCTATCTAATCTAATTTTCCACATATTGTCTTGAGCCAAGATTCATTACAACTTCATCATTAGTCTTAGGTTCAACTTGTGAAATCAAACAAAGTTCATTCCTAAGCTTTGATCTTTTCATCATTCTGTTATTAGCATTATGAATAATCTAATCTTCAGGATGATTTCTCTAAACATACTTCAAAGTCTTAGTAGACTCACTTAGGCATACCTCAATTTCACTATCAATCTCAAAATTTTGATTTTCTTCTTGTCTAGCAATAATCTCCCTATTTTCTTAAATTTGATCATAGTCATACATTCTTTCTTGAATATGAAACCTTTCATTAATATTCACATTTTCAATTTCAACTATTTTCCTTAGTGTTAAATTGAAACATCTGTAAGCTTTAATTTTGTAGAATATCCAAGGAAAATTCCTTCATCCCTTCTAGCATCAAACTTTCCTATCTCATCATCCCTTTTGATGTAACACTTGCTACCAAATATTATGAAATATTTCACAATGGGTGTATGATTAAACCAAAGTTCATAATATAGTCCTATTTCTTAACTCTGCAATCCCATTCTGTTGTGGTATTCTAGGAGAAGATGTCTGTCTATATATCCCATGCTCATCGCAGTAAGCATTGAACATATTAGATGTAAATTATCCACCTCTGTCTAAACTCAACCATTTTAACTTCAAACCAAATTCATTCTCAAATTTTTCTTTCAAAATCTTGAAATTATCAAATGCTTCATATTTCTCTTTAAGAAATGCAACCCACAACATCCTAGAATAGTCATAAAAAATAGTATAAAGTACATTTCCCCATAGTAGGATCTTGTTCTTATAGGACCATAGATATTTGTATGTACTAGATCTAAATTCTCTTTTTCTGTAAATGATTTTCTCTTAAAGCCGCTCTTATTTTGTTTTCCCATTACACACTCTCTACACAGTGCAAACAAGCTTCACAATTTTTGGCAAATCTATGACTATATTAATGTTACTGGCATTTACAATATTATCAAAATTTATGTGAGAAAACCTTCTATACCATAGCTAATTTTCATCTACCTTCACAACAAAATAGGTTGCCTCAGTATTATTCAACTCAAACACAATACCTCTTGATTTAGTACTTTATGCGATTAGGTTTCCAGACTAACCTCTAATAGTACATTTCCATTAATGAATTGTAAGTGATATCACTTATCTACAAGCTGTCCAACACTCAAAAAATTGTGTTTAAGTCCATCAACCAGTAAGACATCATCCATGTTAGTCTTATCATCAAGAAATATTGAACCTACTCCAATGATCAACTTAGGAGTGTTATCTCCAAATTTGACTACACCACCATCATATTTACTCAATTTCACAAATTTATCTTTATCGCCAGTCATATGATGTAAACATCCACTATTAATGATCCATTCTAATTTCTTTTCAACATGCAATACTAGGGATTTTTCTTCACGAACTAGCTCGTCATCTTTAATATCAATAAATCCAATTTCATCCTCATCCACAATATCATCATCATACACACTTTCACTCACATAGTAGCATTCCTTATCTTTTCAGTAATTAGGCATGTGAGAATTAGGCTTATACTTAGGAATTGGCCTTGTAGGACATCAAGATGTAAAATGACCAATCTTATTATAGGAAAAAAATTTCAAGGGTAACTTCCCTTCATATTTACCCTTACCTCTATTTTCCCTTCTTTCTATTAGAGCCACAAGTTCATCCACTTTCCTTTCTAATTCTTGAATCTTTTCCCACTCATCAACATATTCTCCAAGCTCTTCATGTCTATTTCTTTTGTTGGAGCTCACAACGCTTGATAAGGTCTTTTTTTCATTATGAACACTAGCCTTGAATGTAGATTCTACTTTGGGTAAATCATCCTGCAAGTCAATAGTCTCAAAGGTGGTTAGCTTAGCAATCAAGACTTCTCTATTGAAATTATTTGTCAGTGGTATGATCTCTTCTATCGCTTGCACACTAGTCTTGTAAATAGGTGTCAAAGATATAAGAATCTTTGTGATTAGTTCATCTTAAATATATGTGCCTCCTAAGTTTATGATTCAAGTAGCAACCTTTGTAACCCTGTGTACATATGCTTTGACATTCTCATCATCTCTCATCCTTAGAGTCTACATTTTAGCCTTCCAATTCTATAATTTTTCTTTCTTAGTGGACTGATCTCCTTCATATAGAGCCTCTAGCCTTGTCTAGATCTTGTGAGCTAAATGAAGATCATTAACCTCTGTAAATTCTGCCTCAAAGAGTGCGCTTATTAGTGCTTTCCTTGCAACCATATTGTAAGAAAAAAAATTATTTTCTTCCTCAGTAGAATTCCCTAACTCATCTGATGCCTTGACTAGTTCATCCTTCCTTGTAATTATCTAGTAGTTAATTCCCAAACAGATCAAATGAGTTCTCATCTTGTTCTTCCAACTATCAAAAATTTTAGTACCAAATTTTGGACTCTCCTTCCTATAGTAGGCCATCTCAGAATCTCCTCAAGTGGTTAAGCTTTCTCTCACAGGACCACATGATTTGAAACCAATTGTTAGCACAAATGAGAGGGGGGGTGAATTAGTTGTGTTCCCAATTATAAAAATTTAAACTCAAACACCAATTACACAATGCAAACCATAACACAAGTATTTTTTGTTGAGGAAAACCCTATTAAGGGAAAAACCCCGGTGGGAATTAGCACCCACAAATAATGTACTAAGAGTATAATGTCCCTATCAAGATATCTAGCCCTGTTAGGAGCTGAGTATTAAATTTAATACAAATCCCTATTAAAGGATGAACCATGTTAGGGGTAATACAATTAGGCTCACTGCCCAAGCACACTACTCAAATGTAAAGGTTAAACTCACCTTCTGGATCCACTATCCAAAAAGAAAGTAAAGAGATATAGTTAAAACAATGATCTGACTGGAAACAAATTTCTTTTCTTATACAATTCCAATGAAGTGTATTAAAACTACAATTACGATTCTATATTAGCAGAACTCACATCCACATCTTTTCAACATTTCTCTTTCATATTACAACAATAGTAAATGACTTTCCTTTATACAAGTGAAAAAAAGTAATTAGGTCAGTCTGTTAAGACTTTCCCAATACATAAATAAATACATGGACCCTTGCTAAGATACACACACTACCTTAAAAATGTAAAATTTAAATATAAATCATCAATTATGCACCATGATCCATATTCCAAGCTCACCATCCTCTACCACTGAAGTTGGTCATAAATAGGTCTCCACAATATCACACATCACAACTAACATCACCAAGAATCCAACAACCTAAGAATCACAACTAACATTCTCTAACATGTCTTATACCATGCCTCAAGCTCACATAACATAACACATTCTCACATCCAATTTATCCCAAAAACATAGGGATTAACTCTGTCATAATCCTTTGTCACTGTTCTGAAGCTAGTCATCACCAAAACAATGATAACTCACGCAAATAAGCACATACAATCCTGCAACCTTCAAATAATGTATACTTACTTCCTTCTACTCTAATCCATGCTCACATACTCTGAAACATTGTGCATTGTCTATACATCCATGTCAGACCTTCCTTTTACAGTCATAACCAGTCTCTCTGAGACTCCTGATGAAACCAATTGAATCATATGTTGGCATGAATGAAAAATAATGAATTTAAACACCTCAAACATCAACAATTCCAACATATTTCATTATTTAAAAGTTGTTGATTATCTTTGTTAGATCGATGGTGAAATTTCTTAAGTACTTGTCTACACTAATTCACCCCCCCCCCCCCCCCCCCTCAGTGCTTGTGCATACTAAAAATTTTACTTCATGGTAAGGATTTGGTTTCATGCAAATGGTTATAAAAAAAATTAAATACCAATAATAAAATTAGTAAGTTTAAAGCTAGACTAGTTGCTAGAGGCTTTCCTCAAATTGAAGGTTTAGATTATACCGAGACATACTCTCCTATTGCTAAAATTCCTACTATTAAATGTGTTCTTGCTTTAAACTCTAAAGTGAATTGTCCTATTCACCAAATGGATGTTAAAATTTATTTTCTAAATGGTGACTTACATGAGGAAATTTATATGGTGCAACCTCCAGGTTTTATTAAAGAAGGTAATGAACATTTAGTTTGCAAATTAAAGAAATTTATCTATGGCTTAAAATTATCTCCAAGGGAATGGTATTCCAAGATTAATGCTTTCTTAATTTCTCAAGGTTTCATTAGAAGTAAAAATGATCCTAACCTATACATTAAACATAGTAAAGATGACATTGTTATTATCATTTTATATGTAGATGATTTGATTCTTTTTTTTTCTCGTTAAACAGCCTAAGCCTTTTTTATTTTTATTTATTATTTTTTAAAAATTTACATCTTACCCGTTCAATTACAGGCCCTGGGGGAAAAGAACGGGAAAAGAAAAACCCCTGGCTTTGCGTGGGACTTTCCTTTGGTAAACTATAGATATTAAAATACATAGTTCCATGGTTAATATCTTTTTACATTAGTCCCTTTCTATTATGGTGTATCATTACAAATACATCGATGATTTCGGTGCATTAACATCATGATAGATTTTATTTCCTTGATTTTTCAAAGGTTAAGAGAGTTGATCCATCTATCTCACTACTTTATTTCATCTTGTTTCCTGTGTTCTTACATTTCACTGCTATTGTACTAAGATCAATGGTTAGTATATTTAAGAAAAAAAAAACACAAAAAAAAACATTATGAGTTTAAATATGAATAAATACCTTGATGGCGGTAAATAATATACAAACCAATGTATCTGTATAGACCTTAAAACTTTATCTAGACTATTAATGATATTTTTAGTAAAAAAAACATTCATTAATGCATTTAACTTTTCCTTGGTATTATGACATAAAAACTCAAAGAAAGAAACGACTATATTATAAGGATTTTATAAATCGGTACTTGATATGTGTGTGAGCCTTCCATGCAAGGGCATAGAAAAAAACATGATCCCTTCTATAATTTCAGCCTTCCCCTAATAGTTTAATAGTGAAGGCTACAACAATAAAAGGGGAATCATCCATTGACAACATATTTTAAGTATTCAACTTTTAAGAGTTATTATAGATGTACATCATCACATTGTTTGAGAGTATTAGCAATATAATTTGATATATAATTAATTTTAATGAAGGCATCTATCTTCATGCACATTGTTAATCCATAAGTTTTGTTGATGATTAGTGACCTACACTTAGTCATTTACTTAGGCATTTTTAGTTGGTTATCACTGTGGTCGAGCTAAACATTCAAGGCCGAGAAACATTGCCGAGAAAGTTTTAGGTTTCCAAGTAGAATATTAAGTGTCGAGTGACAGAGATGTTAAGTGCCAAGCAGAACAATTTTTACATACATGTCAAGATTGATTCAAACTTTGATGTAAATGGTTTAGGCCGACTTGTATGAGATTTGGGCTGAAATTTGTATGCATTTAAGATTTGTGTACTGAGTTAATTTTGCATTTAATTGTTTTATACTATGCATGGCATGGAGCCAATCAGGAAATCACAATGCATTGGAAGCATAAACTGTAGATCTTGATCGTTGATCTAGATCTCGCTTCCAGATCTAAAAAGACATATAAGATTGCTTCTAACCCTAGGAAATATGAGAAGTGTGTAAGCAAGAGATATATAGAGAAGGGTTTTTGTTCATGAGAGATGAATAGTAAGTCATTTTGATAAGAAGCCTAGATCAAGAAGAATGGCAGAGCAGTGAAAAGAAGAGTAAAGACATACCAGATTGAGAGATCATAGAAGGTATTGGAAAGAGCATATCTATCATCAGCATCTGAGTGCATAATGAAGGATCACTACTTGGAACATTCTAATAGGTGTATCAAGTGAAATCTCTTAACAGAGTGGTTCTAGAAGACCGTTTTAAATCTCTTAGCAGAGTGCTTACTTTACTATAAGTTGAAATCCTTTAACAACGTAGATTGTAATGATCTTTAGTTCTTAACCAAATAGACCTTTAACCAGGTAGATTGCATGATGCAATCAAACTATTGTAGCCCTAACAGGCACACTTTATTACTATAATAGTGAAGATTTTGCGGGTGTCATCCCCACCCCAATTTTACCTATTTGGGTTTCTAGGTTACCAAAATTCTATGTTATGAGTTATACATTTCATGTTATTGATGCTATCTGATGTTAGGTTAAATTCATATATATGAATGTGGATCAATTTGTTTTAAGTGGTTAAGTTTTAAGATTTGATTCACCTCCCCTCTCAGTATCTTTCTTTCCCCATTATTGTACTTCCAACAATTGGTATCAGAGCGTAGTTCACCTACAAAAGATTTTAATCAGCTTGTGAGTATAGATCTTGAGATGGAGGTTTACAAGTTGGGTAAAGTCATTGAGAATCATAAGATTGAGATTCAACTAGCATTACATCAGCTTGAGATAGCAAGACAGGAATTGAAGAAATCATTTCCAGCTAGGAAAGATTTGGCCAAAAAAATGAATGATACTCATTACCAGGAAGATGACACTGCAAATCTATTTCAAAATGGAGATTCTACTGAGAGCGATGTAGAAATTATAGATCTACTGGAAAAGAACAATGCACTGTGTGAAGAAGTTAGAAACTTGAAAAGAGAACAAGAAATGTAGACAGTAAGACTGTGTGAAGTAGTGGAACAAAAGAAGAAAGCTAAAGATGACAAAGCTATGGAAGAAGAAGACAAAAGAGTGATAACTGTTAGACTTGATGAAAGGACACATGATGTACAAATGATGACAATCAATTAGGTTGACATGGAAAATCAACTGCTACTTACAAATCAGGAGATTAGTAGGAAAGATATGGAAATGATAAATCTAAGATCTGAGAACAATCAATTGAAAGATGATTTGAGATCTGAGAAGGAACTTAATGAAAGGTTGAATAAGCCTAATGAAGCTTTGACTCATTTTGAGAATCTGATGGAAGCATCAAGGAGGACAAAGGATTCTTCTGGATTAGGTCACACTGAACCAAAGACATCTACTGAAGGAAAATCATCTAAGAATGATGAAAGGAGGAATGCAAAGACAAAACAAAACAAGCCTATTTTCCACTATTGTGGAAAACCAGGTCATAAAGAAAACATTTTCTGAAGCAAGAAAGGTAAGTCCAATCCTAAACCTAAGTTCAATGGTTATTTTTTTAATTATAATAAATTTGGACATAAAGCACATGAATGTTGGGCTGAAGCAAGTGATGCACCTCCCAAACCAAGATTTAATGGTTATTGTTACAAGTGTCAGAAACATGGTCATAAAGCACAAGACTACAGATCCAATGCTAAACAACAATGGACATCAAAGACACAAACAAAAGCATCTAAGAAAGGCAACACTTACAGCTGGGATTATAATACAAGGCACAGTTGTCTTTACCTGTGAAGAATATGGACATGCACCTGAACATTGCTTAAAGACACATTTCAGAGGGAAATCTAAGAGTTGGATGAATGGAATCTTAGTCTATTTTAGTTGTTTGAACATAGGTCACACCAAGAGAGAGTGTAGGACAAGATTTCTTGCTCCTACTATTGAAGAAATAAGAGCATAGATGAACCAGACATGGGTAAGGAAAACAGAGCCAAGCAACAGTGAATCCACTGAAGCCGAGGTCACCCAATCCAATGGATCAGGTGATCACACCATCTCCAATTGAGTTGTAAAGGTATGTAAGGAAATACATTTAAATTTTAAATCTTACATCAGTTCCTAATATGTAAATGTGCGAAATTCCATATCTGCATATGTTAAGATGCACTGGGACATGTTTGTGACAAGTTCCAAGAAGAGCTATCTGCACTATAGGTGTTAAGTTGGTTGGCTAAGTAAGTTGTGATGGCAGAGTATGATAAGTGGAGTGGTATGCAAGTTGTGTTAGTCGGCCAATGACAGCTGGCTTGCACTAACCAAATAGGCAAAATATTTATTGCTTACCTATCTTGACCTTTCGAGTCTATAAAAGGACAAAAAGTCTATTATTCATTTTTACCTTGTGATTTTTAGCATTCACAGAGTGATCGAAGAAGTTGCAGAATTGATCTTAGTAAAGTTTGTTTTGATAATTTTTTCAGCGTGCCTTTGGCAACCCTAAGTTGAACAGTGTGAAGTGTTACTTGTCGAGGTACCCTGTTCTTCATTCTCGAACCCTAATTTTAGAGATTATAGTTGTAAGTTCTTCCGCACCAATTAAGGGAATGGAGGAGGAGCTGAAACAAATTAAGCTAGTAAGGAGTGATGTGTGTAGTCCACCAAACTTTCAAGCCATTCCCGAAAGCACAATTCTAAGTGATCTAAGCGGAGCTCTCTCATCGATCCCACCAAAGTTACTTATGATTCATGATGTTAGATCCTGCTACATGTTTAAAATTGGAAAAGTGGGTGATAAAAAATTAAGGAAATCCTACAGTAAGTTATGCAAAAATGGAATTTTGAAGATAAATTCAAGCATTTAGCTGACAAAGGGTTAACTTGTACCCTAGATTTTCTGACAGAATTCAAGGATGAATGGATTAAGGTTGTCCTAAGCCAAGTTCATAATATGCACATGTGGCTGGACAATGGACCAGTTAGGATCACAAAAGATATTATCCATAGAGTAATTAGATATCCTATCATCAGTGGTAAATGAACAATGAGAGATCAAAGTAAAGAAGAGATAGCAGCTAACACTGGAGCTGTCTGGAACAACAGAGGTATGACTATCTCTACAATTGAAGACTTAGAACTTGACTTTGGAGTGAGAGTAATTGCACACAAGTTATATTAGTTGAGCTGACTGGATAGTGTTACTTGCACAGTCGTGGACTAGACATGGAATATAGTGAAGAAGAATCACACCTACGACCTTGCCGAGCTACAATTGATACAACTAGCTGAGAACTTACTATCAATCAGAAAAGCTAAAAGCTCCTCATGTAAGTTTGGATCTTTGCTAATTTTTATATTCTTCTATGTACAGAAGTCATTTCCTACACTAGGAAATATTGTTTGGAAGAAGGACAGACCTATTACTATACAGATTAGTGAATATATTAAACAATTAGGCAACAATTTCAATAGTATTATGGGAAACTATTTTGTGGAATTTAAAAAGAGAATGAGGTTGAGGACCACAATTCCCAATTCACCTGTGAAAAAGAACTATGAAGAGATATGTTTCTTAGTTGATACAAATTACACTTATATTCATGCTGTGACACCTAGGGTATCATGGCTGGATCCATTTCCTTATGAAGTTAATATTGATGAAACATTAGCAACTATCACAACACTCCTAGTAGAGGAGATTGATACTAAAGCAAAAAGATTCAGAAATTATGATGAAGCGAAGGAAAATATTTCAATGAATCTTAAGTTAGGAACCATGGAGAGAAAGAGGAAAAAGATTGTGAAAAGTCTTAAAAATATGGTTGGCTTGCTGAGTGATGAGGAACTAGAGGATGCACCTCTAGACATATCTACTAGACAAGGTGAAGATGTATCTGAGGAACAAGAAGTAGAAGTCAGTGAATCTAAAGAAGAGATTACTATTAAGGAAAAATGAAAGAGACCAGCAATAGCCAAGGTAACCAAGCTGAGTAAAGAAAAACCTAGAGTTACCCCTCCCATTGAAAATCATCCAAGGAAAAGGGAATCTGCTGCCACATCTCTAGCAAAGAAAAAAAAAGTCTATGTAACAAAGGTTGGAGAAAGTAGTTCTGGATCGAAGACAAAATTTGCAACAAAGGCTATGTTGAGCCTACAAGTTAAGAAACCAAGAAGAAAACTGTAGTTGGATCTAGAAAGTGATGAAGACAAGATAGAAACTGATGAACCCAGCAACATACCAACAACACCATTCAAGCAACCCATAGATATTAATGAGGTATGTGAGAACTTGAGAAATTCTGCAGGGTTATCTGGTTTTAAGTTTATCAAGTATGAAAAATTGAAGGTAGAAGATAAGCATAAGATTTAGGAAGCTCTTCTAGACATGATGTGTAATTTCAAGTTAACTCCTATAGCAATAGGAAATAATGTGCCGAGTGAGTTATATAATTTTCTATCTAGAAAATGGGAATTCACACTCACAACTAAAAGATAGATAAGGGAAGGCACATTAGCTCAAGTTATTCCTGATCTAACCAAGAAATAGAGAGAAAAATTTGTTGAAGAGTATAAGAAAAAATTCATACCTAAATAGAGAGTTTATGCTATCTTAAAAAATAATATTGAAGGGATAGTACAGCAGAGTACTAGGATTTGGAAAAAAAAATTTGGATTGATTGCTCCAGAAGAGAAGAAAACTGATGTAGGAACATCTTAGCCGAAGGCTAAAGAAATTGAATCCACCCTTTTACCAAAGAAATCAATAGTTCAAATTGCTACTGAGCCTGAGAAGACTGGAACAGAAGCACACAGACAAACAGAGACAGTTAACACTGTTGATCTGACAATTGATAGTCCAATTGATGTGACAATTGATGAATCTAGCAATCTGGATGCCGAGGGTTAGGATGAGCCAAGAGACTCAACTATAGAATCACCTATTAAGGAAACTGAGGCTGGAGGAGAAAATAGTACAGAGGAAGATGAAGAGAGAACTCAAAAGGAACCTGAGGATAAAGATGCTCAGAAAGAAGCAGAAAGGGAGAAAACAATTGAACAAGAGGTAATTGCACAACATTCACCTATTTTAGAGGTTCTAAAATCAGTTCTAGATAGTTGTAAGGAGATAAGAGATACTAATAATGAGCCTAAAGAACAAGAGGTAGTGCAAGTGTTGGTTGATCTACCACATTCTGCATCATCAACTCCCACAAGACTTAAAATAGGAGGCATGCCTAATCAGCGGGAAATTTTGACTGAATTGAAAGATGCAATGGTGACTACTACTGAAATTGGAAAAGGTATTGTAGAAACAAAGCCGAGCAGTAGTTCACCTGAATTTAAGAGGAGGAAAGTTATGAGGAAGAAGTCTCTGATTCTTGATGTCACATTAGATGAAGTTATTGTGATTGCACCATGGGATCCCAATGTTTTGTCTTATGAATAGATTGAGACTCTTCAAGAGCTACTTAAGAGGAAGAAAAGATAGGAGGAACTGAAAAGGGAGCATAAGCAAAAGCAAGTGTTACATGACATCAAATACATATTTGTAAAATATTTTGACATGGAAGATGAAAACCCTCAAGCTCCTATTCTTGAATAGTTAATTCATATTGTGCAAAAGGTAAATGATGACAACATTTAAGCCAATGAGAAACTTTTGCAATGGTCCGACAGCAAATTCAAGAACAAGGTATCAGCAAAAATCTCAGGAGAGATTGCGGTAAAATAGGTTGACCTTTCTTCTCTGGTAGAAATTTTAGAGGGAGTTGCAACAAATGTTTATTCTTTGTATAAGAGGTTATCTAATGTTGAATTATTCACAAAGGATAATCTACAAGCTTTAGATAAATTGCAACTAGACTTAAAGTCAACTGGAAGTTCACTGAGTATGGATGCTAGCACTAGCTCCTTACATTTTAACAGATTGACTTATGCACAAAGGAGGATAGTCAAGCTCATGGCTGAAGATGGTCGGATTGGGACCAAATTGATTACTATTCAAACAAGCCTGATACCTCATCTGGAGGTCATTCAGAAAGAACTTTCATCTACAAATGAATTGGTTAAAAGAGATTCTCATCTCTCCACTGCAAAAAGTTTAGTAAGTCTAGCTACCGAGCTAGAAGTGAAAATAGAGGTTATGAAGTTTGTCAAGGACACTTGGGACTCTGCATTTGCATCCACCTTACAACTTCATAAATAGTTTTTCAACAAGTATAACTTGACCCCACCTGCAATTAGTGACAAAAACAAGAGGGAATCTGACAGGACTGACACAGATACAGCATAAGGAGATCAGTACAGGTATCAATGTAAAAAAAAATTTGAAGGCATGTATACTATGTAAAGTTTTGTATGTAGTATGATGTACATTCCTAGGGGGAGTACAGTATGTACTTAGGCAACATTTTGGATGGAATGAATTGAAATGATAAGTGTGTTTTTTCCACTAATATCAAAGGGGGAGATTGTTAATCCCTAAGTTTTGTTGATGATTAGTGACCTACACTTAGTCATTTACTTAGGCATTTTTAGTTGGTTATCACTGTGGCTGAGCTAAACATTCAAGGCTAAGAAACATTGCCGAGAAAGTTTTAGGTTTCTGAGTTACATCATGCCGAGCCAAGTAGAATATTAAGTGCCGAGTGACAGAGATGTTAAGTGTCGAGCAGAATAGTTTTTACATACATGTCAAGATTGATTCAAACTTTGATGTAAATGGTTTAGGACAAGTTTTATGAGATTTGGGCCAACATTTGTACGCATTTAATATTTTTCTACTAAGTTAATTTTACATTTAATATTTTTATACTATGCATGGCATGTAGCCAATCAATAAATCAGAATGCATTGGAAGCATAAATTGTAGATCTTGATCGTTGATCTAGATCTCGCTGCCAGATCCAAAAAGACATATAAGATTGCTTCTAACCCTAGAAAATATGAGAAGTGTGTAAGCAAGAGATATACAGAGAAGGTTTTTTGTTCATGAGAGATGAACAGTAAATCATTTTGAGAAGAAGTCTAGATCAAGAAGAATGACAGAGCAGTGAAAATTAGAGTAAAGACATATCGGATTGAGAGATCATAGAAGGTATTGGAAAGAGAAGATCTGTCATTAGCATCTGAGTGCATAACAAAGGATCACTGTTAGTAATAACTAAGAGGGGCGGGGGGGTGAATCAGTGGCCTCAAAAAATTTATCCTTTAAAATTCAATCCACCAATTAATACACCTCAAATTATTAAGTCCCTACAAGATGTATGCCTTTGAGATACTTGAAATAAATAATTGTCTGTCGGTTTACCTTATCTGTCCTTCTTCTCCTTGATAACTGGTAAGTAGTAAAACTTATTTAACGATACTCAGTGAATATGTAGAGTATACCAATCAATCCATAAATGCATATGTGAAATGTAAAACAATAAAGTAATAAACCATACACACATAACACAAGGATTTTAACGTGGAAACCCTGTTAAGGGAAAAACCACTGGGACCGGTACCCCAAATTTTCACTCTTCTGAAGTGAGCCCTATTAGGAGCCAACCCTGTTAAAGGTTACAAACACACAGTTAAGTGAAACCTTGTTAGAGGATTTTTATATGTAGGTTGTCACTTAGTTTCTGGCATCTATGCTACCATCCTTGAATCAGTCTCTAGACTGTCAATAGGCTTTATGCTAATCTTACTACCATCCTTGAATCAACCTCCTTCTTAGACTGTCAATAGGCTTTAGCTAAGACCGATGCTACTAACATGAGTCAACCTTTTGGTAATCTGTTAGGATATACCTTAATTACAAAAGACTGTTAAGTCCTTCTCTGTTAAGAGACTCAATGCTTCAATGGTTAAACTGAAACACAATGACTTGTTTCTAATGCAACTTTGAATTGCAGATATTCAGATCTATTTATGTACAATACCTTTCTAATCAATGTATCAATTCAATTATTTTGTACTTCATTATTTCTGCTCTGTGATGTTGTGCTTCACTGTATGTCAGTGTCTACAGAATTCTTTAGCTCTCCCTTAGCTTGATTGATCAAGACTGCATGAAGTTTAACCTTCATCAATTTCTCTTCAACATCTTCTTTCAATTCAATCCCCCATGTATCTAATTGCTTGCAGAAATGAATTATGCTTTTCTCTTATATAGACATGATATCCCTTAATTCTTGGTTCTTGATTCTTGATTCCTGGCATAAAAAACAATCCAGCCAAATTCATTTATGGCATTAACTCCTGATTTATCTCGTAGTTATCTTCTTGCCAACTATATAAATCATCTTTAAATAAATTACTTAACTATGGTCAAATAAAACAAATAAAACAACCAGTCAAGTCCATCCTTAAGCTCTACCAGCTAGATATTTTGTCATTTTCTGATCTCTCTATTCTGTCGGTCAATTCTACAGTTCGTTGCCGGTAACAACTGCCAGTTTCATCGGTGTAACTTCAGTTAGCTTCAGGATCTCCATCCGTTAGGAATCAATGGATCTTTCTCATTGGGAAACACTGTTTTCAGCTTGTCAGGCATCCTATGATTTTGCTTTGTCGGGCAACACTATCTTTTGCTTGTCGGGCATCACTGTGATTTTATCTCTATCTTTACCGATGGTGTGCACTGTGCCGGTGTGGTCTGTCACTTAGTGAATACTTGACTTTTATGCATTGTTGAATGCATAACCTCTGTTCCATTGATTCTTTGAAGTCTTTGGAATTATGTATATGACCATACAGATGATATCAAGTTGACATCAATGACAATACAAACCATTAACTATTTTAATGTCTTGCATCATCTTCAACTTTAACATTATCAAACATTCAATCAGTTACATGTCATCAATCTCTCCCTTTGGCATTGATGGAAACATTCTATATTATCATAATATACTATTTCTAATACAACATGAAATATAATTACTAAGATTCATCAATTTACCAAACAATTTGTTTTGATAACTGATAAAAATATATGACCATCGGTAAGCTTTGTGTAAGCTTAGATTTGATTCTTGCAGCTTTTTTGTTTCTTCTTCTGATGTCTCTATATTTTGTTTGCAATTTTGATACAAATTCTCTCCCTATGGATATGTTCTCTCCCTATTTGGAGTAATTTGATAATGAATAGTTTCTGATGATAATATGGATATATTCTCTCCCTTTGACAACAATGCCAAACAAATATTTTACAAATATTTGTCATTCTATCAAACAATTTTTCTTCTATCCATAATATATTCCTTGAATTTACCATATCCATCATCAATATAACAATATGTTCTGGTGCTTGGTTTTGATATATACCTTTCTTTATATAGATGTAGCTTTGAAGTTCATCTTCTGCTTGCATCAATCATGAATGATATTCTTATAATATATGGCTGATGCAGCTTTTAGTCCTTTTACTGACTGTTAGACATGGGTTTGACCCCTAGTATTTTTCTCAGGTACTCAAATGTATCCTTGGGCAGTGGCTTGGTGAAGATATCAGCCAATTTTTCTTTTGATTGCACATATTCAAGTATCACCTCATTTTCTTGAACTTGTTCTCTTAAATAATGATACTTCATGGCAATGTGTTTAGTCTTTGCATGCATGAATGGATTCTTGGAAATTTTTATTGCACTGGTGTTATCACAATAGATAACTACTGGTTCTATGATCTTCATATGCATACCTTCCATCAACTGTTTGATCCATGCAATATTTGAGTAGTTTGCAGCAGCAACAAAATATTCAGCTTCTGCAGTAGACTGAGAGATGCATCCTTGCTTCTTGCTAATCCATGTGACAAGTCTGTCACCCATAAAGAATGCTCCTCTAGTTGTGCTCTTCCGGTCATCAATATTTCCAGCCCAATCAGCGTCGGTAAACACTTTTAGTTCAAATTTGCCTTCTCTTCTATACCATAAGCCAAATTCCTCAGTATTCTTCAGATATCTTAGAATTATTTTCATAGCAGTTATATGTGATTCCCTGGGGTTAGCAAAAAATCTAGCAACAATTCCTACTGCATGTGCAATATCTAGTCTTGTGTGTACAACATACATGAGTTTTCCTATCATTGATCTGTATAGAGTTTGATTTACCTCTGTTGTCTTGTCTTATTTTGTTAATTTTCATCCAGTAGCCATCGGTGTTCCAACAGGTTTGGAATCTTCCATCTTGAATATTTTCATAACTTCTTTGATGTATTTGGACTGTGTAATGAAAATACCTTCACTTTGTTGAATGA
>MU224677.1:2674087-2701216 GCA_018584345.1 Thuja plicata | reverse complement strand
TATATATATATATGTATATATATATATATATGTATATATATATATATATGTATATATATATATATATAAACTCACAAGATTGCAGAAAAGAATCCTTTCATTTGCAACTTTTTGAACATGCTATACAAATTTAAACATTGAAACTACCATTTCATCAAAACAAACTAGAAGATGAAAATAGATATCTGGGATGCATACCACAATGTCCTAACATAATCAAAGCAAAATGAGATAGAAAACTAATATAAAAAGTGTAATCTTGTAGGCCTGAGGAAGAAAGGCTAAAGAGATCCCTCTTGAAGTCCACACAAAGGAGCTAGATGCTATGTAGGCTTCAATATACAAGATCTTTGGGGAAAAAAAATTAAGAGAAATTATAATAAAAATACCAAGAAGACTAGACGAGTCTAAATGTAACTGAAAATACCTATCCAAAGAGAGATGTCAGTGGCCAAGAAAGAAGATAACAAATGGCCTACCCAAAAATAGCATACACATAAGTGTAATGAGAAGATCTAGACAACCAAAGTTCAAAGACTGAGAATTAAATTCGTAAAGAATAGCATATTTAACCACCGAGAACAGATATGCATCTTGTCAGGAATGTATTAAGAAGTTTGTAGTTGCTCAGAAGTTTCAGAGATAATATATCAAGTGAAGATTACTTATTATAATAATAGATTTATACTAAAACAGCTATTCCTAAATTGGAAAAAAAGGAAGTAAACCAAAAGAGACTTCAATGGGAGAGCTACATTAGACCTCAACACTTTTCAAAGAGCATTACTTTCAAGTAAAGAAATGAATCTTAGAAAATGCCTCAAGCTCATCCGAGGTAGCTGAGAATTCTGATTAATAATTTTCTTCAGCTTTCCAATCCCATATTTTAACTAGATCTACTTGAATAAAGATGTCTAGCCAATTATCTTCATTAGCCTTTCTGATGTGCATAAAGTTAAAGAGGAAGATAAGGTTTTTGTTTATGATGGGGTTCCTTTCCATAAAAGATATTATATCCTTAGTGATGAGAATAGGATGGGAGGAGGTAGACCTTCCACCAATGATAGGAGAATCGTAAAGAAAAGGCATAGGAATGGTTAAGTCCTCTCTAATGTTATTGATAACTAGGTCTATATCACCAAGATATTTATATTTGAATATTATTCTACATAACCATTCAATAGCATATTTATCAGGGTCAAATTGGAGTTCAGTGATGACATGTAACTGATTGAATGTTTGAAGATGTTAAGTTGATGATCATGAAAGGCATTAAATAAATTAACGTATTGTATTGTCATTGATGTCAACTTGATATAATCTATATGGTCATGGAAATACTTCCAAAGACTTCAAAGAACTGATGAATCAAGGCTATGCTATCAGTAATGTATACAAGTCAAGTACTCACTAAGTGACTGCATATACTGACGGAGTGCACACCGACGGTTAGAGTAAAAGAACAGAGTCACAGTGTTACCCAACGAGCTAAATCAACAACATTACCGATGAGCAGAGTTACAAGTCTTGACTAACAAGCAAAGCACAGTGTAACCCGACGGAGAGAATTTCAGTGTTGCCCAATGAAGAAGACAAGGACAGAGATCTTGATAACAACTGAAGTCACACCGATGGAATAGTTAGTTATCACCGATGACTAATTGAAGTGTTGACCGACAGAACAAAGTGTTCAGAAAAAGAAAAAATGCTTAGTTGTCAAGAAGCTAAAGATAGAATTAACAGATACTTATCATTGTTTTAATCATCCAGATAAAGCTGGAGATAAGTAATTGATTTAAAATTGATTTGTCCATTTGGCAAGAAGGTCTCTTTTAGATAAATCAAGAGTTTTGTTTAAATCTATTGGCGATAATTATGGAACATGCCAAGAATCAAGAAAGCCAAGAAAAGGGGAAATCATGTCTATATAGAGACAAACTCAATTCATTACGAATAGGGGATTAGGTGAGGAGAAAAAGAGAAGAGGAAAGATGCAAAATAAAATCTGAAGGAGAAGAAAGTCATCTTTCAGTCCTGATCAACAAGCTGAGGAAAGAGCTAGATTTTGCAGATATCGACGAATAGTGAGACAAGCATCACAGAGAACAAGTGTGGAGAAAAGGTATAAGTGATTATATTGATCAGAGAGGTATTGGACTTATAATAGATCTAAAAATCTACAATTGAGTTGTATGTATGAACATATCATTAGTGTTTCATTTTAACCATTGAAGCATAAAGCCTCTTAACTGAGCAGGACTTAAAAGTATTTTACAATTGAGATACATCCCAAGGAGTATCAAAAAGTTTGATCAAAAAAGTAGCAATGAATATGCTCGATACCTATTGATAGGCCAACATAGTTTGATCAAGGATGGTAGCATTAGATGTCAGATACTAGTTGACAAACTATTTATAAATCCTCTAACAAGGTCACACCTAACAGTGTGTTTGTAACCTTTAACAGGCTTGGCTCCTAACAGAGCTCACTTTAGAAGAGTGAAAATTTGGGGTACCGGTCCCAGTGGTTTTTCCCTTAATAGGATTTCTATCTTAAAATCCTTGTGTTATGTGTTTATGGTTTATTACTTTACCATTTTACATTTCACATATGCATTTCTGGATTGATCGGTAATTTATGCATATTTACTGTGTTTCAGTAAATAGTTAACTACATATCGGTAATCATACAGAAGATAGATTAACAAAGAAATCCGACAAGTAGAAAATTGATTAAAGTATTTCAAGGCATAAATCTTGTAGGACAGAAGATAACTTCAAACATAATCTATGGTTATAAGTTTTAAGGGTTGATTTAAGGATTAATTTTTCAAGCCAATGATTCACCCCCCCCACCCTCTCAGTTATTACTAACAATTGGCATCAAAGCTTGTGTGCTTAGAAGGAATGTTTCAAGACCTAAGCTAAAGATCACAAGATGAATAGATGAGATGTGCCCAAGTTGAACAAAGATAATTTTTCTTCATGGAAGAGCAAAATAAGACTCCACTTATCAAGTATTGGTAATGATGTTACTCAATACTTAGATGTTGAATATGTGTTTCACATAGGAGCACCAATGGTTGAAAATTTGAGAGAGAAGCATGAGAAAAATTTCATGATGATAGAGATTTCTTCCTCACTCTCCGATGCTAAATTTGAAGATGTCAAAACCTACAAGACTGCAAAGCAGATGTGGGAAAAAATGATGCTTGTACATGGTGGTGACAAGAATGTTTTGAGAGCCAAGGTAGAAAGCCTTAGAGGAAATTTTGATGATCTCAAAATAAAAGAAGGTGAAAACATCACACAATACAACACAAGAATCAAAGAGGTAGTCAATGCTATCCGAGGAGTTGGAGGTGTACTAGAAGAAGATACAGTGGTAAGTAAAATTCTAAGAACCTTACTGCCTACTTATGCTATTAGAGTATATGCCATTCATGAAATGAGAGCAGTAGAAAATAGCAATGTTACTCTAGATAGTTTGATTGGAAGACCGATTTCATTTGAGATGAACTTTGATAATAGTGTCTTACCAAAAATAGAGTCTGCATTCAAAACTTCTATGAGAATAAGTAAAACAAGTCATAAAAACACTATAAGAAAAGATAGTGATAGTGAAAGTGAAGAAGATGATCTTGATGAAATTAAAGCACTTATGGCTAGAAGAATGTAGAGAGGCAAAGGTAAATACGAAGGTAAATTACCACTTGTTTATTTTAATTGTAAAGAGATTGGACACTTTGTTGCAAGATGTACTAACAAAAGAAAAGATGACAGAAGTAATGACAGATCATTTTAAAAGAAGCCTAACAGAGGTGATTACAGAAGCTACCAACAATCAGAAAGAAGAGATACCCAAGACTACAAGGACAAAGGAAAGAAGGCTTGTTACCTAGAAAAATACAAAGGTGATGATACTGACATCGAATCTGATGAAGACATCGAGATGTTGTTTGTGGCAGTAAATGATGATTCAGATGATGATGAAGAAATGTGTGTAGAAACTACACTCATATCTAAAGTTAGTAAAAATGATGTTTGGATCATAGATAGTGGTTTCACTCACCACATGACCGGTGATAAGCAAAAGTTTGATACTTTTGAGTACTATAAAGGTGGTTCAGTAAGAATGGGTAATGATACACCTTGTCTAGTTGAAGGTAGAGGAACTATAATGTTCAATAACCAGATAAAATGTGAAAAATTTTATTGGGTAAATAGATTGAATTATAATCTATTGAGTGTTTCTTAGTTTAATAATTCAGGTCACAGAGTAGCATTTGAAAATAAGAAGGCAAAGATCTTCAATAAATTAGGAAAATTGATTGGTACTGGTGAGCAGACAAAAGGTAACTTATTCTATCTGAATGATATTGACACCACTTGTTTGATTGCTACAAACGAAGACATATGGTTGTGGCACAAAAGATTGTGTCATGTGAGCCTTGACAACATGATAAAGATTAGTAAAAAGAGAAATGTCAGAGGCTTACCGACGATGACCAAGCCCAACAACATCATGTGTAAGAATTGTCAAAAAGGTAAAATGACAAAGTCTAGATTTAAAAGAAAAACCCATACATCTGATGCAATTCTAGAATCAGTCCATACTGATTTATGTGGACCTATGAGGACAAAGAGTTATTATGGAGATAGATATTTTATTCTCTTTGTTGATGATTACTCTAGAATGATGACAGTCATGTTTCTCAAAGATAAATCAGAAGCATTTAAGATGTTTAAATGGTATAAGGAAATGGTTGAGAAGCAAAGTGGTAAGGAGTTAAAATGCTTAAGATCAAATAGAGGAGGGGAATTTATTTCAGATGAATTCACTAACTTTTGTAATGAGCATGAAATGAGAAGACAGGTCTTTGCACCAAGAACACCACAAAAAAATGGAATTGCTAAAAGAAGGAACAGATCCATAGTTGATTTTGCAAGGACACTGATGACAGAGAAAGGGATCACCCAAATATTTTGGAGGGAAGCTATCAATACTGTTGTTTACACATTGAATAGAGTACAAGTGAAGAAAGACACCAAGAAGACACCTTATGAGCTTTGGTATGGATACACACCCAATGTAAGTTACTTCAAAAATTTTGGCAGTCAATGTTATATCTTAAAAGATGATATAAATGGAAAAATTGACTCCAAGAGTGATGAAGGAATCTTTCTAGGGTATTCTACCAAGAGAAAGGCTTATAAATGTATAAACAAAGCCTCTAACAAAATTGTTGAAAGTGCAAATGTAAAGATAGATGAATTTGTAGAGAAAAATGAAAAGGAAAGCACTAAAGAACCAGAGGACTACAATAGGTTTACTTATAATGAGGAACCTGAAACTCTACCCGAAAAACAATGTAGAGCTCCTGAGCAATAGATCATTACACCCGAGCATCAGGCTACAAATATCGATGATTAGAATATTGCTCAAGATGATGCACAAAGTGATGGAGAACAAAATGATGATCAATCTAATAGACAAGGAGTTGAACCTATACTTGCAAGATATGTCATAAGGAACCATCCATAGAACCAGACCATAGGAGATAAAGAGGTTGGTATGAGAACCAGAAGTAAGTCTCAAAATACAAGATGTCTTATTTGTGATTATGAGCCCAAATCTGTCAATGTTTCCCTAGATAATGATGAATGGATAAGTTCTATGAATGAAGATATTGAGAAGATAGAGAAAAATAAGACATGGATACTTTTACCGAGACCAGATGATAATAATGTCATCGGTACAAAATGGATATTCAGGAATAAGCTAAATGAGAATGGAGAAGTCACCAGAAATAAAGCAAGACTAGTATGGAAGGGGTATGCACAAGAAGAAGGAATTGACTATGGAGAGACCTTTGCACCCATTTCTAGGATAGAAGGAGTGATAATATTACTTGCTTATGTTTCATGTAAAGGATTCAAGGTATATCAAATGGATTTCAAGTATGCATTTCTAAATGGAATACTTGAAGAAGAGGTATACATTGAACAACCAGAAGGGTTTGTTGAACTAGACAAGAGGGACATGGTCTGTAGACTACACAAAGCCCTGTATGGATTAAAACAAGTACCCTGAGCCTGGTATGAAAGAATTCATTCCTATCTTATAAGTATTGGATTTGTAAGGACTAGTGAAAATAGTAATCTTTATTTGAAGGAAGATCTGATGCTAACATTTTGATTTTTGAGATATTTGCTGATGACATCATATTTGGAGGCAATGATATGCTATGCAAATCATTTTCAAATGAAATGAGCAAAGATTTTTAGATGTCTGTGTTTGGAGAGATCAAGTTCTTTCTTGGTCTGCAGATCATGCAATAAGATGAAGGTATTTTCATTACACAATCCAAGTAAATCAAAGAAGTACTGAAAATATTCAAGATGGAAGAGTCCAAACCAGTTGGAACACCGATGGCAACTAGATGCAAACTGACAAAGAAAGACAAGTCATTAGAGGTAAATCAAACCTTGTACAGATCAATGATTGGAAAACTCATGTATGTTGTACATACTAGACCAGGTATTGCACATGCAGTAGCAATAGTTTCTAGATTTTTTTCTAATCCCAAGGAATCACATATGACTATTGTGAAAAGAGTCCTAAGATATCTGAAGAATATCAAGGAATATGGCTTATGGTTCAAAAGAGAAGGAAAATTTGAACTTAAGGTCTTTACCGACGCTGATTGGGCTGTAAATATTGATGACTAGAAGAGAACAAATGGAGGAGCATTCTTTATGGGTGACAGACTTGTCACATGGATCAACAAGAAGCAAGGATGCAACCCTCAATCTACTATAGAGGCAGAGTATGTTGTTGCTGCTGCAAACTAATCAAATATTGCATTGATCAAACAGTTGCTGGAAGGTATGCATATGCAAATTTTAGAACCAGTAATTATCTATTGTGATAATAAAAGTGCAATAAACATTTACAAGAATCTATTCATGCATGCTAAAACAAAGCATATTTCCATCAAGTATCATTATTTTAGAGAACAAGTTCAAGCAAAGGAGGTGATACTTGAGTATGTTCAATCAAAGGAACAATTGGCCAATATCTTCACCAAGACACTGCCCAAGGATGCATTTGAATACTTGAGAAAGAGAATAGGGGTTAGACCCTTGTCTACTGGTCAGTAAGCTGACAAGAAGGCCACATCAGCCTACATATTATCAGAATATCATTCATGTTGATGCAAGCAGAGAGATGAACATCAATGATACATCTATAAAAAACAAGGTATTTATCTACTCCAAGCACCAGAGTTATTACCGATGGATTAGGAAATTCATGCAATATATTATGGATAGAAAGGAACCATTTGACATTGCTGTCAAATACTTGTTTTGCAAAAATCTGTGTTTGCAAAGATGTTTGTTTGGCATTGTTGTCAAAGGGAGAGATTTTATCCATTATCATCTCAGGAAGAGATCATATCCATCAAAGTATCCAAAGGGAGAGAATGTAACAAAAAAGGGAGAGTAAACACAAAAGAAGAGAATTATTGACAAGAGACATCACAAGAAAAAGGAGAACAGTCAAAGAAAGAGAGTTTGACACAGAAGGAGAACACATCACATCAGAGAAGGAAAGATTTTAAATCTATCTAGTGAAGAGATTGAAGATAAAAAGAAAGGTACAAGAATCAAATCAAAGCTATTTGAGCTTACCGAAAGCTAGACATTTGTAATAGTTACATTAGAAAAGCTTGATGAAATTGTATATTACATATTGTATTCGTAATAGTACAGTATGATAATGTAGTATGTTTCCATCAATGCCAAAGGTAGAGATTGATGACATATAACTGATTGAATGTTTGAAGATGTTAAGTTGATGATCATGCAAGGAATTAAATTAGTTAATATATTTTATTATCATTGATGTCAACTTGATATAATTTGTATGGTCATGGAAATAATGCCAAAGACTTCAAAGAACCGATGAATCAAGGCTATGCTATCAGTACTGCATATAAGTCAAGTATTCACTAAGTGATTGCATATACCGATGGAGTGCACACTGACGGTCAGAGTAAAAGAATAGAGTCACAATGTTACCCGATGAGCTAAATGCACAGAATCACCAATGAGCAGAGTTAAAAGTGTTGACCGATGAGAAAATCACAGTGTAACTTGACGGAGAGAATTTCAGTGTTGCCCGACGGAGATCCCGATGACAATCAAAGTCAAACTGACGGGACAGTCTATTATTGTTGGGGAGCTCCTCTCCTAGATCCTCCAAGCTCTCTCCAAGACCTTCAATGGTCTTCTTTAGGGTATCTTTTATCTACCCTAACTAGATGATTATTCCCTAATCCTCTAACTCCCTAGGATCTTCCCACCAACTTCAAACTCTCCTCTATTCTCTTCTCCATAGCTTTCTTCCATCCATGGCTTCACAAGCCTTCTATCACTCCAATGGTGACAACTCCTTAAAGAATGGTTCCCCAATTCCCTTTAGGTCTAATCCAAATTCTATGGATTTAATTTTGTGAATCTTGCACCCAATTTCCAATCGAGTTCCAAGAATCAAGTTTATTAGGCCTTTTAGCCCTTTTAGGCCAATTAGCCCTCCTAATCACTGAAAATGTGATTTTCCTATTAAGACACCTTAACAAGCCTAGAAATAAATTGCATATTACTTTTGGGTTTTTCCTCCCCTTTAGGATTTTCTAGGTCTCTATTCTCAACTCTGTCTGTACAATAGACTTTTACCAAACCCCTAAAAATAAGGGTTTCTAGGGCATGAAGACTGGTCTAGTTTCTTGATCTTCTTCCACTGATCTACTGATCTCTTTAGAACTCCTCCTTCCATAAAAAGGTCTACACATCATTCCCCTACACTCTCCTAACACTGATTGGCACATACCAATTATCTTTCAACCTCCATTGTTGTTGCACTACTCAGTAACCCTAGCTAGAATAGCTAGTACTCACCTAGGGCCTGATTGTTTTCAAGATTCCCCTACACACACACACTCAAAAATCCATATGTAAAAATTATATACAAGGCTCTAATGGATTCCAAGTGGTCATGGATTTTTAACCACGGGAACACCAAAGAAACCCTTTCTTTACATGACTGGACCAAAACTGGCCAGTGAACTCACATAATGCAAGAAATTAAATAAAACTTAACCAAAAAGAACAAATAATCAATATAAAACTAAAAATATTTTAGAAAATAAATTTTAGACACTATCCATTCATTAATTCAATCCAATAAAGTGGTGGATGATGGCTTTGTTACTTAATTACACTATAAATTGCTTCTTCTCAAACACCAGTTCGGACACAATCACAACTAACTCCCTAATTAGGGTTGGAAATACCTTATATACCTTTATCCCACATGTTTAGACCCTCTAGTTTGGATTTGGGTACCATTAGTGCCTATTCCTAAAAACTAGGAAATGTTGTCATGACAACTTGTAAAGTTGTCATGATAACTTTGACAACTTTTTGTCAAAATGACAATTTTCACATTTTGAGTGTCCTAATTGGTTCCAAACCTTACCAATTAACCTCAAATGACTAGAAAAAAATAAAACCTTAAAAATCTTGCCACTTTGGGACTTTGGTCAACCCTTTGCCTTTTGATTTGACTTCTAGGTTCTAGACCCCTAGAATCAACTAGACTTAACAACTTCAAACCCTAAGCTTTCCTAACACTAACCACACTTCAAAACACAATAGGGACTTTATAGATTAGTCCTTATTATTGTATGGTTGGCCAAACCAACCTACAAGACAAAATGTCTTAAGATCTCACTAAAAACCTTAGGATGCTCCTGCACCATCCTCCCCCTGCAACAAGAAAGTCAAGGTACCTATGGTGTTAGGAACTCCTCACTGATTCCATGCTTCTTGAAGTCACTCTCAGCTATCCAAGTGGATTTTGACTCTATTTTTTGTCTCCACTTCACTAGATGTTCCATATAGACTTTGTGCCTTGTCTTCTTCTTCACCCTTGAATCCAATATCTCCTCCACTTGTGGGTTGACTTGTTCCAGAGTCTTGAACTCTCCCATGTCCTTATGCACCTCTGTACTGTACTACAAATCATCCATCTTTGGCCCCTTATACTTGATCAATTATTTCACATTGAATATTGGAGAAATTGACATCTCCTTGGGCAACTCCACCTTATAAGCATTAGGCCCATACTTAACCAATATCTTGCAAGGTTCAATTATTTTCATCTATAGCCTACTAGGTATCCCCTTTTGTAGTTTTTCCTTATTTAGGAATACCATTACTAACTCTCCTGCTTCAAAATACAAATCTCTTTTTCCCTCGTCTCTTTTTGCCTTCAACTTGTGATTGGCCTCCATTAAGGTCCTCTTTACTTGTTCATGGACTTCCCTCATTGATTGGGCAAAGTCATCAGCATGCCCACTAACTCCCTCATATCCTTTGAGTTCTCTAAGCTCCATCACACCCCTTGGATGTGCCCCATACAAAATTTCAAATGGAATTTTTCCTGTTGTCCTATTTGTGCTATCATTATAGGAAATTTTTGCCTATGGAATAACTTGCTCCCTTCCTTGTCCATATTCCTTTGTCAGACATCTAAGCAGGTTCCCAATAACTCTATTGATCACTTCATTCTACCCATTCATTTGAGGATGATAGGAAGATCCATGAGACAAGTTTTTACCTAGTCTCTTCCATAGGGTCTTCCAAAAGTGACCCATGAACTTCACATCCTTGTCTGCAACAATGCTCATTGGTAGGCCATGAATCCTTACTACTTCTTTGAAAAACACGTAGGCAATATGGCTGGCATCATGTGTTGTTTTGCATGGTATGAATGGGCTCATTTTACTAAACATGTCTACCACTACAAATACATTGTCTAAACCAGTTGGAGTCCTAGGTAACCCCACTATGAAGTCCATACTTATGCACTCCCAAGGTCTACTTGGGATGGGTAATGGCTATAAAATTCTAGCATTTGATGAAGTGCCTTTAGCCTTCTGACATATGCCACACTTCTCCACATACCTTCTCACTTCCTTCTGCATCTTTGGCCACCAATAGAACCTTTCCACTAGTTCCAATGTCTTATTTAGTCTAAAGTGTCCACTTAAGCTTCCATTATGTTTTTCCTTTATGAGGTTCTCCCTCATTGAGCCTTTTGGAACACAAATTTTCTTGTCTTTGAATAGAAACCCATTCTACAATGTAAACTCTACAAACTCACTAAGAAAGTGATTCTCAAAATCTTTACACACTTTATACACCTTTGAGAAATCTGAATCTCCCTCATATAGGTCCTTAAAACCTTCAACTCCTGTACTTTGCAACTAAATCTCTTCGATAGTGAGTAGTCTCCTACTAAGGGCATCTAAAACTTTGTTTTTCACCCCCTTCTTATGTTTTATAGTGAAGGTATATGACTATAGGAATTCTATCAACTTTATGTGCCTCAAGCTAAGCTTGTCTTGAGTGTTTATGTAACTCAATGCTTGGTTATTTGTAAAGACAACAAACTCTTTAGGAAATAGATAATGCCTCCACTTCTTTAAGGCTTTCACAAGAACATAAATCTTTGAGTCATAAGAAGAGTACCTAGACTTAGCCTCATTTAGTCTTTCAATGAAAAAGGCCACAGGCCTGCCTTCTTGGCTTAGGATAGCTCCTACTATAATGCCACTTGCATCACACTCAACAATGAATGGTTTGTCAAAAATAGGTAACAAAAATATAGGCTAAGTAGCCACTTCCTTCTTTAACCTCTCAAACCCCTCATTAGTTGCCTTTTTCCACACAAACTTTGTTTTCAATCCTCCTTTTATAGTCTCTAGGAATGGACCACAAATCTCACTGAACCTCCTAATGAACTTCTTATAGAATTGTGCTAACCCATGGAAGCTCCTAACTTCTGTCCCTATCTTAGGAGTAGGCCAGTTCAAGATAGCCTCTACTTTCTCTTTATCCATTTTCAAGTCACCCTTGGAAACTACAAATTTAAGGTAGACTAATTCTTCTTTCATGAACTCACTCTTCTCAAGGTTTATGGTGAGTTTCTCCTCTTGCAACTTCTTCAACACTAACTCTAAGTGTTTCATATGATCCTCTTTGATGTTACTGAATATGAGGATTTCATCTAAATAGACAACTACAAAAACTCCTATATAGCCCTTCAAGACTTCATTCATCACCCTCATAGAGGTGCTTGGTGCATTGGTAATCCCAAAGGGCATCACTAACCATTAATACAACTCCTTTATAGTCTTAAATGCAAACTTCCACTTATCACCCTCTTTCATCCTAATTTGATAGTACCCACTCTTTAAATCAATTTTAGAGAAGTACTTAGCACCCCCCAAAAAATCCATCAAGTCTTCTATTCCCTAGAATCAGTACACATCTGCCACTTACCTCCCTTCTTAGGAGCCAACACCACTGGGACAATAGAAGGGCTGATGCTTTTCCTAATCAATCCTTGATCCAAAAACTCTTGCACCTACCTGGCTATCTCCTTGTTTTTCTCTAGTGTCATCTTGTATGTAGCTTTGTTTGGTAAAGATGCTCCTGGTATGAAGTCAATCTGATGACTTATCTCCCTCTTTGGTGGTAGTGAAGCTAGTGTACCCTCATAAATTATGTCTTTGAACTGATCCAACAGTTCTGTCACCTCTTTTGGCATAGGTTCTTTCTTATGAGTCTCCTCCTCCTTTGGATTTAACAATATTTCATAGCCAACTTCTTCATCCTTCATATCCCTTAGGATTTATTTTCCATTCATCAAAATTGCACTGTATTCTTCCTTCTCCACTATGTCCTCTTCTATCAAAGACTGGATCTTGAAAGTTACACCATTTTTCTTGAAGGAGTACTTGTTATCCTTCCCATTATGTACAGCTTCTCTATCATACTACCATGGTCTTCCAAGAAACAGATGGAAAGCATCCATTAGCAACACATCACATAGTATCCTATCTTAATACTTCCCAATGGAAAATTCTACCCACACTTGTTCATTCACCAAGATGTTTTGACCCTTATTCAACCATGCAACTTTATAGGGACACACATGTGGGATTTTGGTGAGTTTCAACTTCTCTACTACCTCCTTAGATATGACATTATCTATTGACCTTGAATCAATGATCACCTTGCACACTTTCCCTAATATCTTTTACTTCACTCTGAAAAGAGGCCTCCTCTGCTTGTGCTCATCTTTGGTGGGTATCTTGATTAGGATCCTTCTCAACATGAGGTGTTCTCCCTTCTCTGAATCTAGACTCACCTCTGATTGTTTAGAGAAATCTTCTTCTTGGACATAAGCTATCTTCTTCTCCCCTTATGAGGATGTTGGTTTATCTAAACACCTACAAGTAGGGTCCCACATCTGTCCACAATTGTAACATTTCATGGAAGAAAAGTGAGAGCCTCTCCCAAAACCTCCTGATCTTCCTCTGCCACTGTTATAGGAACTTCTTCCTTTGTTATTTTATCCACCTCTACTGCTTGTTTCTTGTCCTTTCTTTGAGTATCTGGAGTCACTTTTTCCTCTAATATCACTGCCTCTTCCACTTGAACCTCCTCTATGGCCACCTTTGTTTTCTCTACCCTTTACTCTATTTCTAGAACTAGAATCTTGTTTCTTTTTTATTTTCTCTTCCACTTTCAAAACCATTTGAAAATAGCTATGAATGGAAGTCAGGGTAAAGAGACTAAGTTCTTCTTGAATGTTCCACCTTAATCCATTAAGGTATCTTGTAACTTTGATGCTCTTTGTCTCCTAAATTCTTGATCTAAGACAAAGTTTTTGAAACTCCTCTATATAGGTTGGCACATCTAGGTCTTTTTGCCTAAGGTTATTCCTCTTCTTATGTAGTTCAATTTCATAGTCTTCTGGAAGGTAATTCTCCTTCACCTTTGCAACCATTGTCTTCCAATTTGATATGGGCTTCTTTCCCTCTTTCTCTCTTTCTTCCTGCAAGTACTTCCACCATGTAAGTGCTTTCCCTCTTAGCCTTGATTTGGCTATCTTCATCTTTTGGGCTTCTGTAATCCCATCACACTTGAAGTGATTCTCCATCCCTTCAAGCCATTCCATAACCATTTTAGTGTCCATCTTACCAGAGGATACTGATATTCCTTCTAGAGCCTTCCCACTCAGTTCCTTGAGTGCTTTGAGGAATGGTTCCTTAGGTAGAAGAGGATCAGGCTCTGGTTCTATTTCCTCTTCTACTAGTTTCTTTCCTTTATCTATTCCTTTATGCATTTCTTCTCTCAACTTGTTGGCTATCTTTGCAACATTTTCCATCTTAATCTTCATTTCCTCCATTTCTTCTTCAATAATTATGTTCTTTATTTATTTCTCTAAAAAATAATTGGCCAACTCTACATTGGTCACCATGATGTTCTCACCTATGGATTCACTCCACTCTATCATGCACTAACTTTTACACCCAAGCCTTTCAATGGATCTAATACCAATTTTGTGGGAAGCTCCTCTCCTAGAGCCTCCAAGATCTCTCCAAGACCTTAAATGGTCTTCTTTAGGGTCTCTTTTCTCTACCCTAACTAGAGGATTATTCCCTAATCCCCTAACTCCATATGAGCTTCCAACCAACTTCAAACTCTCATCTATTCTCTTCTCCATAGCTTTTGTCCATCCATGGCTTCACAAGCCTTCTATCACTCCAATGGTGACAAATCCTTAAGAACTATTTTCCCAACTCCCTTTAGGTCTAATCCAACTTCTATGGATTCAATTTTGTGAATCTTGCACCCAATTTCCAATCGAGTTCCAAGAATCAAGTCTATTAGGCCTTATAGCCCTTTTAGGCCAATTAGCCCTCCTAATCATTGAAAATGTGATTTTATTATTAAGAAAAATTAACAAACCTAGAAACAAATTTTATATTCCTTTTGGGTTTTTCCTCCCATTTAGGATTTTCTAGGTCTCTAGTCTCAACTCTGTCTGTACAATGGACTTTTACCAAACCCCTAAAAATAAGGGTTTCTAGGGGATGAAGACTAGTCTGGTTCTTGATCTTCTTCCACTAGCCTAATGAGCTCTTTATAACTCCTCCTTCCATCAAAAGGTCCACACCTCATGCCCCTACACTCTCCTAACACTGATTGGCACATACCAATGATCTTGCAACCTCCATTGTTTTTGCACTGCTCAGTAACCCTAGCCAGAATAGCTAGTTTCGCCTAGGGCCTGATTGTTTTCAAGCTTCCCTTGCACACACATACTCCACAAGCCATATGTACAAAGTATATACAAGGCTCTAATGTATTCCAAGTGGTCATGGAGTTTGAACCACGGGAACACCAAAGAAACCCTTTCTTTACATGACTAGACCAAAACTGGCTAGTGAACTCATAGAATGCAAGACATTAAATAAAAATTAATGAGAAATAACAAATAATCAGTCTAACACTACAAATATCTTAGAAACTACATTTTAGACACTATCCATTCATTAATTCAATCCATTCAATCCAATAAAGTGGTGTATGATGACTCTGTTACTTAATTACACTTTAAATTGCTTCTTCTCAAACACCAGTCCGTACACAATCACAACTAACTCCCTGATTAGGGTTGGAAATACCTTATATACCTTTATCCCAAATTTTTAGACCCTTTGGTAGAGATTTGGACACCATTAGTGTCTATTCCTAAAAACTAGGAAATGTTGTCATGACAACTTTAAAAGTTGTCATGACAACTTTGACAACTTTTTGTCAAAATGACAATTTTTCACATTTTGAGTGTCCTAATTGGGTCCAAAACTTACCAATTGACCTCAAATGACTAGAAAACAATAAAAACTTAAAAATATTCCCACTTTGGGACTTTGTTCAACCCTTTCACTTTTGAGTTGACTTCTAGGTTCTAGACCCCTAGAATCAACTAGACTTAACAACTTCAAACACTAACCTTTCCTAACACTAACCACACTTTAAAACACACTAGGGACATTATAGATTAGTCCTTATTATTGGATGATTGGCCAAACCAACCTACAAGCCAAAATGTCTTAAGATCTCACTAAAAACCTTAGGGTGCTCCTGCACCAGTTATCACCGATGACTAACTGAAGTGTTGACCGACGGAACAGAACGTTCAGAAAATGACAAAATGCTTAGCTATCAAGAAGATAAAGATAGAATTAATGGATACGAATCATTTTTTTAATCATCCAGATAAATTTGGAGATAACTAATTTATTTAAAGCTGATTTGTCTAGTTGGCAAGAAGATCTCTTTTAGATAAATCAGGAGTTTGTTTTAAATCTATTGGTGAGAATTGTGGAACACGCCAAGAATCAAGAAAGCCAAGAAAAGGGGAAATCATGTCTATATAGAGACAAGCCCAATTCATTACGAATGGGGGATTAGGTGAGGATAAAAAGAGAAGAGGAAATATGCTAAAGAAAATCTGAAGGAGAAGAAAGTCTTCTTTCAGTCCTGATCAACAAGCTGAGGAAAGAGCTAGATTTTGCAGACACTGACGAACAGTGAGACAAGCATCACAGAGTAGAACAAGTGTGGAGAAAAGGTATAAGTGATTATATTAATTAGAGAGGTAATGGACTTACAAGAGATTTGAAAATCTATAATTTAGTTATATGTATGAACAGATCATTAGTGTTTCAGTTTAACCATTGAAGCATAAAGCCTCTTAACTGAGTAGGACTTAAAAGTCTTTTACAATTGAGATACATCCAAAGGAGTATCAAGAATTTTGATCACAAAAGTAGCATTGGATATGCTCAATACCTAATGATAGGCCAAGAGAGTTTGATCAAGGATGGTAGCATTAGACTCTAGATACTAGTTGACAAACTATTTCTAAATCCTCTAACAAGGTCACACCTAATAGTGTGTTTGTAACCTTGAACAGTGTTGGCTCCTAACAGAGCTCACTTTAGCAGAGTGAAAATTTGGGGTACCGGTCCCAGTTATTTTTCCCTTAACAGGGTTTCCATATTAAAATCCTTGTTTTATGTGTTTATGGTTTATTACTTTACTATTTTACATTTCACATATGCATTTCTAGATTGATCAGTATACTATGCATATTTACTGTGTTTCGGTAAATAGTTAACTGCTTATCGGTATTCATGTAGAAGATAGATTAACAAAGAAATTTGACAAGTAGAAAATTGATTAAAGCATTTCAAGGCATACATCTTGTAGGATAGAAGATAACTTGAGACATAATCTATGGTTATAAGTTTTAAGGGTTGATTTAAGGATTAATTTTTGAGGCCATTGATTCACCCCCCCCCCCCNTTCCCCCCCCCCCCCCCCCTCAGTTATTACTAACATGGAGAAGCAATGAAAATTTTTGGCATGTCTAAGTTCACTATGTATTTTTAAGTGTTAGAGATGAACTCTCTACCAAGAATCTTGAATACAACTCTCAAAACAAAGCATTGGGTGCATATGATTTTGAGATGAATGGAGATCAAATATTTAATTGAATTGGATGGAAAGAATGACATATAGTTGAGGGGGACAAAAGTGTGAATACCATATTAGAAGGAAATCATATATCTCGTCCATTTAATAGTAGCATGGAAAGAAATATATCAAAGATAAGTAAATAGAGGTGATTATAAATTACCTATTCAGAGATGCCTTGATAGGATTAGGGAGGAGCCTGATGAGGATAATATTGCTGAAAAAGGTATAACAATATACAGGATAAGCATTTGAAATAAGTAATAAAGAAAAACTCACTATGTTATGTGACACATTATTTCCAGAAATGTTTCCCATTCATTATATGAGATGGAGGCAAAATATTGTGAGGACTATTAATGATTTTAGTCATAATGTAAGACCGATTCGAAGCATTTTTTGATTTACTTTTATAGGTCATGAAGAAAACTCAACACAATATAGAAAGAATAATTTTAGAATTATATTGAAGGATGATGATAATATATCAAGAATTATTGTATAGAATTAAAACACGTGTGCTTAAGGGTCTTTTAATTGGAAATTGTAAAAAATATTCTAAGAGGCACCCAAGGTTTATTTTAATATGTTTCTAGAAACTGACAGAATGGTTTTACTATATAGATATCTATATTTTCAAAGGAGTTCATAATATCAATTTCTCTCTCTAGAATTGAATTTAATTTCCAATTTGGGGTTTTTTGGATCCTCAATGCATTAACGATAATTTGTGAATCTCCCTCTATTTCCAAATCTTTGATGCCAAGTTATTTTCATAGTAGTATACCTTCTGTTACTGCTATCATTTCTGCTATATTGTTTGAGTTTTTGGGTAGCTATTTAGCTAGCTTACCTTGGAATTCACCTTCCCAGGAATGAATGATGCATCCAATTCCTATTTCTCATGTATTACCTCTTGATCCACCATCAAAGTTCAGCTTGTGCCAACTAAACTTAGGGTTAGACCATTTTCATGTTGCTCTAGCTTCCTTACTTTTTTTTTACCTCCACACCCGTATTGGGGAGGGATAATTAACCCAAACCAATTTTTTTGGATAATTCCATCCCACCTTGAAAAAATATCTTCTATGTGATTAGTGTTTCTCAGTCTATTGTTCAGTTTTTCCACTATGCTAGCTTCTATTTTATAGATAAGTGAGTTAGATTGCATCTTATTCTCTTGAAAAATTCTTCTATTTCTTTCCTTCCAAAGTTCTCATACAACGATGGATGGAGTAATTATCCAAATGTTTTTGTATAGGTTTTTGTTCATGTGGGTAGGCTATCTTTTAAGGAAATCAAGTAAGTTATTAGGATGAGATGAGGACCAATTCAATTTTCTACATATTTCATGCCAACATTATTTGGCATAATCATAGTTTAAAATGATATTATCTACCGATTCCTCATTCTTCTCACATAATGGACATCTGAATGGTCCCACATAACATAGGAATGTCATCCATAGGAACATTTCGGCCTTGGGTGAACATACCTTATTCCAACATAAATATAGAGGGATGTCTAACTTCTTCATTAGTTGTGATTCTATGATTTGATTGTATCTTTTCCTAACCTTAAATTTACTATCATTAGTTACTCCCCAGATGATTTTATCTTGCCAGTCTATAAAAATAAAGATTTTGTCTTTTAATTTCTCAGTGAATTTTGGTTTTATATCTTCAGACAGAGGGATGTCATCCAATTTTCTCTACTTCCATCCTTTAGATGAGTTTCTATCTAGTTTTGATATATAGTGTCTTAATTTGTGACCACTCATGAGTTAGAACAATTTTTATACAAGGATCCAACCCTAAAGCATCCATGGGTTTGAAACCTTCCCATGAATCTTTATAGAATAAAGCATCCTCCTCAGTCCCAATGTCCCATATTAACTTATTTCTAACGAAATCTTACAATCCATCATAAAATTCCAAATGCGAGATCCTTTGACATGATTTTTAGTTCTAAATGTATTAATAGGGTCTTCTCCTCTAGTATACTTATTTAAGATAATTGAGGCCCAATTTCTTCTTGGCTCTTGAAACATGCTCCAAACGAGTTTAGCTCCTAAGGCTTTATTTTTCCATTGTATATTTTTAATTCCTAAGCCTCTAGCCTCAATTGGTTTGTAGATATTTTCCCATTTGATCAATTTCATCTTTCTATTGGTTGATTTTGTTTGCCAAAAAAAGTTCCTAAGTTTGGAGTCTAGTTTTCTCTTAGCACTGTCAAAAATGGGTAAAACTGACATCTAATAGATGGAGATTGCTGAAAAAATAGATTTGATCATATTTTTTCTTCCAACATTGGAAATAAATCTCCCTTTCCAAATATCCATTTTTTTTTTAAGTTTAGGGACTATTTGATCCCATAATTTATTACTCGATCCCATAATTTATTACTTTTTTGTTCTCTATCTAAAGGAATTCCTTGGTAATTACATGGGAAGTTGCCAACCTTGAATCCAAAAATTTTGCATATGTCCTATTGTAACCTAGGTTTGATGTTTAAAAAGAATATCTCTGATTTTTCAGTGCTCACTTTTTTCCCCAATGCTTCCATATATTGATTAAGGATCCTTTTGAATTGTTTGGCTTCTTCCATTGTGCTCTTTCCTGAAAGGATAGTATCGTTAGCAAATAATTGATGGGTAATATTATTTATGTTATTGGAGACTTTAACCCCTGAGATATACCCATCCAAATGAATTTTTTTTATGGTTCTACCTAATATTATTTTTCCATTATAACAAATAGAAATGGAGAGATAGGGTCTCCTTGCCTAATATCGTGAGAAATATTGAAGAATCCTTCTGGATTTTTGTTAATTAGGATTGAGATCCTAGGGGTTGAGATAAATTTAAAAATTATATTGATCCATGACTTGGAGAAACCAAATGCTTCTAAGAATTTACATAATAACCTCCAATCAACTTTAGCGTAAGCTTTTTGAATGTCTAGTTTGACTAGCATATATGGTTCTTTATTGCTTTGAGTCGTATGTATAATTTCTTGAGTTATGATTATACCTTGAAAAATAGATCTATTTGGGACAAAGCCTATTGGTTCTTCCAATATGATTTTAGGTAACAAATTTTTTAATTAGTTTGCTAATACTCTGGAGAGAATTTTATAAATGGTGTTGTAGAGTGTGATTGGTATAAAATCCCCCATCTCCTCATAGTTGTGTTTTTTATGGATAAGGGTTAGAAAGGTATTATTAATTTATGATAGGAGATAACCTAAGTTATAGGAAGCCTCCAAAGATTTTCATAGCTCATCTCCAAAGAAGTGCCAATATTTTTGGAAGAAGAGAGCTTGGAAGCCATTGGGACCCAAAGCTTTGTCAGGGTTCATTTTAAAGAACAATTCTTTTATCTCATTTAATGAGAATTTACTATTTAACAACTTATTATCCTTATATGTAATTAGTTTGAGGGTACATGATAGAAGTGTTCTATGAGATCCAAGGTTGGAGGTGTCAAAATTGTTTAAAATATTGTGATAGTAGTTTATGAACCCTTTAGTTATAGCTTCTGGGTCTTCTATAATATTTCCTAGGGAGTCTTTAATCTTAGTTATTCTATTAATGTTCATTCTAGATTTAGTGTTGTTATGGAAGAATTTTGTGTTTTTATCCCCAACTGATAACTGAACTTCCATGGACTTCTCTATCCAATATATTTCTTCTTTGACTAGGATGTCTTCATGTTTAGCCAGAAGTTCTTTTTCTTTATAATATCTTTCTTCCTTCAGTCCGTATTTATTGAATTCTTCATTAATATTATCTATCTCTTTTTCAACTAGGAATTTTTCATCAAAGATATTATTGAAGTGTTCTTTATTCCATTTGAGAATTTTATTTTATAAGGTTTTAAGTTTAGAAACAAAACAAAACATTTTTGAGCCTTTGACAGTTTCTTCACTCCACCAAGTTTCTAATAAGTTTATAAAATCCTTATGTTGGAATCACATAATTTCAAATTTGAAATGATTCCTAGAAGGTTTTCCTTGATCAGAGATATCTAGTCTAACTGGGAAATGGTTAGAACCAACTTTGGTGAGAATTTCCAAGGCTAAATTAAAATCAAAAGTGACTAAATCCCCTTTAACTATAAATATGTATAGTCTTTCAACAATTTGACTAAATCATGCTCTTCTATTGTTCCATGTATAAATACCATTTCCTATCTTTAAATCTATTAGATTATTTTTACTTACCCACTTATTGAAGTCTCTTGGTGACTAGGATATAAATGTAGATCCCCCAAAATTTTCACTACAGTCTAAGATTGCTTTGAAAACCCCTCCTAAAATGATAAATTCACTATCATTTTCATCTAAGTATTTTTATAGGTCCTCCCAAACCTCTTTACTATTATTGTCAATAGGACCATATATTATACAAATAATAAATTTTATCTGGCTATTAGTACTCTTTTCGACATCGAATTTTTTTTGTATATTTAATTTCAAATTTTACTTTTCTCAGATCCCAAAGAATAGGTAAGCCACCTGAGGCACCATTTGACTCTATCCATACTGATTTCCAAATTCCCAATCTAAGAGCTAATTTACTGGCTTCATCTATGTTTAATTTAATTTCCTGAAGTAAGATTATTTCTGAATTGAAAAATTTTAAATTACATTTTAGTAATCTTTGTTTGTTAGGGGCATTTATACCCCTAATGTTCCATGTAGTTATTTTCATTGGTCCTTGAGAAGGTACTTCCCCTTCCCTGTATGAAAATTTTTAGTAAGTTTAGTTTGATTATCAACATTCCCATCCATATTTCTTAGTTCAAACATTGAATTCCTTCCTCTTTTCCTAGATTTTTTGGGAATTATTGGGGAGCTTAAGCCATCAATAAATGTCATAATACCCAAATTCAAATCAGAATTATTTATTCCCATTAGACATTCAATTGTATCCTAAGGTTTATTAGTTTGGGAATCTTCAACCATCACTTCTTTCCTTATTCTTTTTTTCAAGAAAATGTACAAAAATTCAATGTTTGACTCAATGACATCCTTGTGTTTGGGTTGTGGGTCCTTATTAATAATATTTTTTAGGTTATGTTTTTCCTCTAGTACTTCCTTGTGGTGCCCGTCATCCACATTTGTATTTTTCTCTATTTTCAATATTTATTCTCTATTTTCAACATTTATTCTCTCATATTTCTTTGAGATTCCAAACCAAGATTTATAGCATTCTTATCTAGGTTTATAACCTTTAAGTATTCAGATGAATTTACTCCACATTTTTTAATTTTATGGTCTATTTTTTTTATTTGGAGTTATGATTCCTTAGGGTCAATCTTTAAAAATACATTTATTCTTATTATTTGGCTCCCTACTAGATTCTTTTCTATCCATTTCTTCTCTAAGGTTGTTGTTGAGATTACATAGATTTTCCTCTACATTCTGACTTTGAATTTATGGTCTGATAGTGTTGTCACATTCTTTCATGGTTTCAAATCTAGAACCCTTTGAATGATTAAAAAAAATATCTTCATAATCTTCAATAATATGAGCTCCATCATCTAATTAGCAACCTACATTATTAAACAGAAATTCCATTTCTATACGGATCTTGGTTTCTTCCTTATTTTCAATGGGATCATTTGCTGGAAAATTATCTTCTCTATTGCAGGGATTAGTATTTTCTTCTATGATATGTCATTGTGATAATTGTTCCCTCACTTCATTATGGACATTTATAATTTCTATAATTACCTCACTCAATAATTCCTTGTTTTCTTCTACATTTTTTTATGATCTCTACTTGGATCAGTGAAGAGTTTATCTCTAGAAGCTAGGGCTCACTTTCTTTGTCCATAATTCATGATCTTGTGGTATATCATGAATTATACCGATTGAAAGTAGCTATTCATTAATCTTTTCTTATTCCTGGACTAGCTCTTCATCTAGATCCCATGTTAGCCTATCAATAATATCATTATGAATCTTAAGAATTCTTTCTTCCATATTGTCTAATGTTAATCCTACTTCCTTCATTATTTTCTCTCTACTCAATTATCCTAAATATGATCAAGATCTATATTCAGTGCTTAGGGTTTTCTTTGTGTAGTCTAAATGTAAGATATTTGTAGTGTTTGAACTCTTAACGACTTTATTATTTTAAGGGTTAGTGTTTTGGTTGGATAAGTTGGTAAGGTCTTGAACTCTCTCTTTTTCAACAATTTACCCTTCCTCTATATCCTTATTTAAAGCATACAATATATCTTTAGTTTTAGGATTTTATGAGCTAACGTGGATCTCCCTATGTTTGTACTGATCATTGAGATTATTAGTTTGGTCCTCTTGGAGTATAGTACCCCCAGACTCATTGAAAACAATTCAGATAGTTAAAAAAGATAAACAAATCTATGTCATCAATGTTACCCTCATAAATTTCATGGTTTAGATAGTATAGTGATCTATTAGTTATTATTATGATAGGATCTAACATGGTCATTCTCAACTTTAGCTTAATTAGAAACTTAACTGAGGATGAAGATAAATAATTTTCTTCTAAACCTATAATATCTCCTATTAGGCTCCCCACCCTTTCTAGTATTTTACTATTTATTAATTCTACTAGGTAGTCCTTAATTACTATCCATTTTAGGGCATTTTCAAATTTAAAATTGGAGGGTTCAAAATTAGGTATCCATTTGTAGAAATTTATACAATGACCTTTTTAAAATAATGGAGAACCATTTTAACAGTTTTTCCTTTATATCTAGGTAATTGAAATCTAAATACATGAAATTATTAGACAGAGAAGTTATGGGTATGTGCAAGATCATGGGGGGCCAAAAAGTGGCGGTGTGAAAAAAATCCACTTTTCACTCGTCCAAAAGCGCATGAAAGCGCTTGTTGACTTTTTAGTATGCATGGGTGTCAGTACACCTAGGCAAACCTTACACCAAAGCACAAGCCTAATCGGGTACCTGATATTTTTAGGTACCCGAAATAAATTGGGTACCTAATTTTTTCGGGTACCCGATATTTTTGGGTAACCGATTTTTATTTTTTTTTAATAAATTTTCTTTTTTCTTTTAATTATTTTTTTTTATTTTTTTAATAATTTTTTTTTCAAATAAACTTTGATAGGACCCCTTGGGACACACTTGAGTGTTCGAATGTGTCCCCAGGGTCCTAGTACACATTCACACATGTTAGGACCCCTAGGAAGACCCCATGACCCCTTTTGAAACATTGGAACATTCAAGTGTATCCCAAGAGGTCGTACGACCCCTTGGGACACACTTAAGTGTTCCAATGTGTCCCCGGGGGTAAAAGAGGGTCCTAAAGGGTCCTATTAAACCTTATCATGCGTTAGGACCCCTAGGAAGTCCTCATGACCCCTTTCGAGACATTGGACCACTCAAGTGTGTCCCAAGAGGTCATAGGACCCGTTGGGATACAATTGAGTGTTTCAATGTGTCAAAAGGGGTCATGGAGTCTTCTTAAGGGTCCTAACATGTGAGAAGGTGTAATAAGACCCCTTAGAACCCTCTTTGACCCTCGGGGACACATTGACATACTCAAGTGTGTCCCAAGGGGTCCTACGACCTCTTGGGATACACTTGAGTGTTCCAATGTGTCGAAAGGGGTCATAAGATCTTCCTAGGGGTCCTAACATGTGAGAATGTGTACTAGGACCTCTTAGGTCCCTCTTTGAGCCTCAGGGACACATTAGAACAATCAATTGTGTCCCAAGGGGTCCTACAACCTCTTGAAACACACTTGAGTATTCCAATGTATCAAAAGGGGTCATGGGGACTTTCAATTACCACTTTTGAAATATTGGAACACTCAACTGTGTCCCAAGAGATCATAGGACCCCTTGGGACATAATTCAGTGTTACAATGTTCTCCCAGGAGTCAAATAGTGACCTAAGGGGTGCTAGTACACCTTATCACCGTCGTAGGACCACTACGAAGTCCCCATGACCTTTTTTGACACATTGAAAGACTCAAGTGTGCCCTAAGAGATTGTAGGACCCCTTGGGACACACTTGAGTGTCTAAATGTGTCCTTGGGAGTCAAAGAGAGTCCTAAGGAGTCCTAGTACACCTTCTCATGCGTTAGGATCCCTAGGAAGACCCCATGACCTATTTTGAAACATTGGAACACTCAAGTGTGTCTTAAGAGGTCCAAGGACCCCTTGGGACACACTTGAGTGTTCCAATGTGTTCGTAGGGGTCAAAGAGGGTCTTAAGGGGTCCTAGTACACCTTATCACATGTTAGGACCCATAGGAAGTCCTCATGACCCCTTTCGAGACATTAGACCACTAAAGTGTGTCCCAAGAGGTCTTAGGAACCCTTGGGAGACAATTGAGTGTTTCAATGTGTACAAAGGGGTCATGGACTCTTCTTAGGGATCCTATGCATGAGAAGGTGTAATAAGACCCCTTAGGACCCTCTTTGACCGACGCGGATACATTGAAAGACTCAAGTGTGTCCCAAGTGGTCCTACGACGTCTTGGGATACACTTGAGTGTCCCAATATGTCAAAAGGGATCATTGGGTCTTACTAGGATTCCTAATATGTGAGATTGTACTATGACCCCTTAGGTTCCTCTTTGACCCTTGGGGACACATTAGAAAGCTCAATTATGTCCCAAGGGGTCCTAAAAACTCTTGGGACACACCTAAGTGTTCTAATATGTTCTCGGGGTTCAAAGAGGGACCTAAGGGGTCCTAGTACACCTTATCACGGTCATACAACCCCTACAAAGTCCCCATGACCCCTTTCAATACATTGAAACACTCAAGTTTGTCCCAAGAGGTCGTAGAACCTTTTGGGACACACTTGAGTGTTCCAACGTGTCCTCGGGGGTCAAAGAGGGTCCTACAGAGTCCTAGTGCACCTTCTTATGCATTAGGACCCCTAAGAAGACCCCATAACCCCTTTTCAAACAGTGGAAAACTCAAGTGTGTCTTAAGAGGTCGTAGGACCCCTTGGGACACACTTAAGTGTTCCAATCTATCCCCAGGGGTCAAAGTGGGTCCTAAGGGGTTCTAGTCCACCTTATCATGTGTTAAGACCCCTAGGAAGTCCCCATGACCCCTTTTGACACATGAGAACACTCAAGTGTGTCCTAAGGGGTCATATGACCCCTTGGGACACACTTGAGTGTTGAAATATGTCAAAAGGGGTCATGGGGACTTTCTAGGGGTCCNCCTAATGCGTGATAATGCATACAAGAACCCCTAAGAAGTCTCCATAACCCCTTTTGACACATTAGAACTCTCAAGTGTGTCTTAAGTGGTCATACGAGCCCTAGGGAAACACTTGAGTATTGGAACGGTGAAAAGGGGTCATAGGGACTTCCTAGGGGTCCTAACGCGTGATAAGGCATACTAAGACCCCCAGAAAGACCCTACGACCCCTTTTTACCCATTTGAATATTCAAATGTGTCCTAAGGGGTCCCACAACCCCTTAGGACACACTTGACCATTCAAATGTGTCAAAAGGGGTCATGGGGTCTTTCTGAGGTCCTCGTACGCCTTATCACACATTAGGACCCCTAGGAAGACCCCATGACCCATTTTGACCCATTTTAATGGTCAAGTGCATCTTAAGGGGTCATAGGACCCCTTAGAACATATTTGAACATTCAAATGGGTCAAAAGGGGTCATG
>MU224677.1:2610945-2661060 GCA_018584345.1 Thuja plicata | reverse complement strand
TATATATATATATAATTTAAATATGAAGATATTATGTGATATATTGTAAAAAATATATTAATATATATATTATATAATATTTAATGTAAAATATATATTATATAATATTTAATATATATATATATTATATAATATTTTATATATATAGATATTATATAATATTTAATATATATAATACATAATCTAATATATAATTTTTGAGGGAGAAAGGGGAGGGAAAATTTTAAAATTAAAATTTTGCCATCATTTTCGGGTACCCGATTACACTCGGTATTGCTTTGTGCACCATACCTACCTGGTCAACTCTTCAAATGTCTCAAAAATGTGTTTTTCCCCTGTTTCTCTAAGTTCCAGACTTCAACCATGTAGCTGACGACTTTTTTTGACCCAAATTTGATGAAATGAAAAGGGTATCTTAAGGATATTATCATCTTTCTATCGATATAATTTCTGTCAAATTTTGAATTTGGTAAGTAATTATTAGTTATTTTCCAGTTGAGTTACCTCTAAAGTGTTGATTTATATACTGATTGAAAAATGGCTATAACTTTCAGACGGTATAACATTTTTGAAAACTGAAAAATGCGTCACATTCTATGATTCACCTACTATAAGAAAAAAATTTATTTTTTTGAATATGGTAAAGTTTTCAATGAGTTAAGGTGGTCAGACATGGGAGTTTTTTTATTCTGAAAACGTTGTAGCAGATAATTCATAATTAATTATTTTTTTAGCATAAAATTACACAAAAATATGCATCACATCCGGGAAGGAGTCTACTACTTATCTATAAAATCTTATAAAAAAATATTATCATTTGATTATGATTAAGGTGGTCAGACATACACCTACTTCTTATTTTTTTCCTGAAATTTTTGTACTGCTGCATTGAAATCTATACTTTCCACCAATCATATTAACTTTTTTATAGAAAAGGTCTAGTAGTTTAGAAACTACATTCAATTTCCTACAGATTCTATTCTTACAAATTTTTGATATTAGGTTGATAGCTAGTTCAAATTTTCACGTCAAGTTGACTAACCCTGATTTTTCTGATTTTTCATTGCCACTTAAGGGCATAGTTTGGCCCCCCATGATCTTGCACATACCCTTATACTTACTTGTTTACCCATGTCATTGAAAAACCAATGTATAATTCCAAACAAGGAATTCTTAGGGCCATACAAACAATAAAATAGGCCATGTATTTCATAGTGATCCCACAAACCCTCCTTTAATACATCACTAAGGATAGACGTTTTAACCTAGTTAGTTTCCATTTTTCCACCATAACTGTTATTGAGGCAAGGATGCCCTAGCTAAGATGCTATTTTAACCAGAGAACATAGGTTTTTCTTTTTGAGTTTGGAATCAGATATACCATATTGGCCCCTATTTTTTGGAGGCAAAAGATGGAAAGTGAGGGGATAGGTTGTATTGTTCTGGCATTTGGGCAGGCTGTTATCTAGAATATTAACTTAATGGGTCGAAAGAGATTACCAAGATTCTAAATATTCCGGTCATTTTTCCCTTGATTTACATCCTTCTGTGGTTTTTGAGGGAACTTCTATCTACACTTGTCAACTTTGGTCCATCCTTCATGAATATTAGATTCATGAATGCAATGTGTTGAAAAGAGGGATTGATTCATTGATAAGAGAGGAAAATTTTCTACTGAGATGAGATCTAAAACCTTTAATCATTTTCTTATATCTACTAGGGCATCAAAGGTGTTCAAAAAATTAATGGCATTGGAGTATTTTGTTTATGAAAAAATCAATTTTGTTTGATAATTATGTCTTCTTTCTTCGAATATCTTGTCTTTTTAAAATGCTCAACCTGCTTATGCAGAGTAGACAAAATTAATTTGTGAGCCATCTCCCAATATTTTTTTTATAGATAATCATAGATTATTTGATTATTACTTCAAGTTAAAATTCTTTAATTTTTGATACTAAGTTTCAACTTAATCAAAAATTTCAAATGATTGATTTTGGGATTTCACATTATTTCTTAGGAATGCAAATTTGGCAAACCCCTAAGGGTATTTTTCTATCTCAAAGTAAATATGCTCATGATATTTTAGAAAAATTGAAGATGAATGATGTTGTTCATGTTTCCATTCCATGTAAATTAGGAACTAAGTTACTGCTTGGTATGAAAACTCCTTTAGTTGATGCTACTTTTTATAGACAACTAGTTGGAAGTTTAAATTATCTAACTCTTACTAGAGCTGATATTGCTTATAATGCAGGTTTAGTTTCTAGATTTATGTCTAAACCTCAACAAAATTATTTCAAAGTTGCAAAAACAATTTTAAGATATATTAAAGGAACTATTGATGTTGGTTTATTTTATGATACAAATGTTTATTTTACCTTTAAAGGCTTTACTAATTCAGATCTAGGAGGAGACCCTAATGATGGGAAATCTACTTATGAATATTGTTTCTTTGTTGGTTCAGGTGCCATTTCTTGGAAAATTAAAAAGGAACATTCTATTTCCCTATGTTCTACTAAAGCTGAATATAAAAGATGTACTAATGCCTCTAAAGAAGCTTTATGGATTACAAGAATATATGAAGACTTGGGTCTACCTCAACAAGGGCCTACACCTTTGTATTGTGACAACCCAAGTTCCATTTCCTTGACAAATAATCCTATTTATAATGCAAGGACAAAGCATTTTGATCTCCAAAATCACTTCATTAGATAACAAGTTGAACACAAGCAAGTGTCCCTCATCTATTGAAAGGGAGAAGATCAAGTTGCAGATATTTTGAAAAAGCCTCTTTCTAAAGAAAAATTTCAAATTCATTGTAAAAATTTGGGGTTAATACCCATTGATGTAAAATCCCCAAGTGAAGATTAAGGGGGAGTGTTAGAATATTTAATCTCTCCTTGGTTGTATTTATTTAATTTAGGATAAACCAAGGTATCCTACATTTATTTAATTAGGAGATTCCTATGGAATCCCTACATGTATTCTGTCCTCTAGTCTAAGTGGGAGGACATGTCATTTCTTGTAATTTCTTTATTAAGGAAAATATTTTATCCTCCTTAAGAAGATTTTGCCACTTTGCACACACCTATTATAAATGTTGGCAGTCATAGATTGGTCAGTTACTTAGTAACTCCTATTCTCATCTCTATTTAAGAGATGCTTCTCTCTCATTTATACTCTATGAAGTTATTGTAAATGATCCTCTCTCTCTCTCTCTCTCTCCATATATATATATATATATATATATATATATATTCCTCATTTATAATTCACAAGGACTTTTTTATTTTCTTTTCCCCTTTCAAGGCTTCTTATCTCCTTGTCTTGGCTCTTTTGGTATATGCTCCTAGTTTATGTATTTCTCATGGTAACATTCTTCTCTTCAAATAACTCTCTTAGATTCTTCTGTATTTTGTTTCTCTTATTTTTTCCTTTTATCTTTTACGCCAACTTTTTCTCCAATACAAAGGCACTATATTAGCCCCAAAATACACTAAAAGTTAGTGCTATTTTAGGCACTAGTTTTTTTGTAGTGATTATTAGAGAGAGTTTGTAGGTAGAGATTTCTCTTCAGTTCATGTAGTCAAGGAGAATTATAATGGTCCAAGAAAGGATGTGACAATGTTGATTGTTAAAAATGATTATTGCATCAGAGTTTGCAATAAAATTTATAGGGAAAGCAACAAAAATTTCAGGCCTCATCAAATTTTTATTTGAAGGAATGTCTTTTGTTCATTGACAGTAAAGGTCAATGGAACCTCATTAAGGATAGAAGTCTCTAAAATTTTTGTGGTTAGGGAAATAATTGGGAAAATAAATAGGAGACAATAGTATTTAGTTTTTCCCCTTATTGTAGTTTTTGAGGAAAGTATAAGAGCAATACAACCTTATTAATTTAGAGGCAAAAATAAGAATTGACATATCTAAAACAAATGGAGATTCAGTTATCTCTTCCAATTCAATGAATGTTTATAGAGTTAATACATTCATATTAATATCCAATTAGATACAAAAAGGAAGTTATAAGGAGAAAGAAAACTCACAAAATAGAGTTCCAATGGCTGCAGGAACAGTCACATAACAAAGTTTCAATGGTTTTATGAACAATCAATGAATATAGTGTTGGTTCCTGAAAAGGTTTTACACTTACAAAGCTACCGGTGCACCCTTCAATACAAACTATAGAGTAGCCAAATTGAATGTTTGAAATTTTTAAGAGGACTGGACCTACTAGCTAGGATGCTAATTCATCCCTCTACACTTTAGGTTCTGCAAGACCAAGGGTGGACTCCCTCTAATGCTTTTGAGTATAGACTAATACTATAACTACTATTATAAGGAAAAATCTCATACAAGGTTCAACATAACTGATGAACCTATAATATGTCATATTTATATTCCTTGTCTATAACACTTTAACCTATTCTTACAATATCTTTCCAAGTCATTTCCATACATTACCTTGATTTATGAAGCATTAACTATGATTAATGATTTATTGACTAGCATTTGTATGTCTAGCTAGTTAATGCTAAATTGAGATAAAATATTATAATAAATGGTTATTATTAAAAAAAAAGTGTTTTGAGATTATTAACATGTTTTTTATGAGATATTTGAGTCGTTCATGCAGCTAGAAAGAAGGAGAAGCAAGCTGACAGTGTCAATATTCAATAGTTTCTAGAAATGCAGAAAAAGTCAACATCTAGTTTTAGAATAATGAGCATATCTCCCACGTTTCTTAATGAAATCAAAATTTTCTTAATTATTTGGAAAGATAATGAGGAGGATAAAAAAACCCTTTTGATAGTTTAAGTTAAATCACAATATTTAACGAGAAACACGCATTTCAAGTTGACTGTAAAAAAAGTGGCAACAGAAAAGACAAGAGAAAAAGTCAAAAACCAGTTTCAGTAAAACACGAGTATCTCACTCAATACTTAATTTTCTTATTGATTCAAAAATCTGAAAAGGAGGATCAAAAATCTGAAAAGGAGGATCAAAAACCCATTTGAATTTTTGAGTTAATTCACAATAGTTAGTGAGAAAAACTCATCTGAAGTTGACTAAGTCAAAGGTGAGGAGTTTGAAGGAAACAGTTAAGGAATGACTTCTAGTTTGATTTGAACTCTTCAACCTCTTGTTTATCTCATGGTTCTAAAGTTGTTGAATTCATAAAACAATGGAGTAACTTATGGGAACAATAATTTATGAGTCCTAAATAATTATGGCATGTATTTATGCATATTTTCAGCCATATGTGTATTTTTATGTTGTAAGAGTTTGAAGTGGATTAGAATACTCTCAACTCATTTAAATTTGTTCTTTATTAGTTTGTTGGGGCATAAGACATCTTCGTGATGTTGTGGGAGAATTGAAATTTTTCACAAGTTGATTTTGTAATTAATCCAACTCTCAAGCCTTATGTATATCTATGAGCTCTTGCTTGAGTTGAGAATATGATTAGGGAGTATCTAGTTTGTGCTAAGTCTTGTTACTAGTGTCTTTGTTTACTTAGCAAGTTTGATATCACTTGATATAATCATTTTAAATTTCAATAATAATATGATTTCACAAATTGATCTTGTACATTGAATATTGAATAATTGTAGCTAAGATTGTAGCCACTCAAGAAAAGGCCACTTGAGATACTATGACTCTATAATTGTTTATAGTTTAGATTATAGTTCAGATTCTTAGTGATCAATAATGTGTTGTTTGAGATCAGTTGTGTTGCTATGATATTAAGTTTTTTACTTCTATACCATATGCACACACTATTGTAGCAATTTACATAGTTTCCTGTAGCCATTACTGTATAGTTTCTTGCAGCCATTAATGTGTACTTAGATTCATTTCCAACATTGTTATATTTTTAGTTTGCAGTGATAGAATAACTCAAAGAATATCATAGTACATATAATTTATAGATTTATTTCAATTATATGTCATTAGGTTGATAATTTAAATGATCCTTTATGTTAAGGAGGATAGTTTCTCGATAGTATGTCCAATCCCTAAGTCATGGTAATTGCCTAGTTTTTTAGCCCTTTATGAAGTCCAACATTTTGGCACCGTCGTCAGGGATGGATCAAGCTATGAGAGTCTCTGAGTTTTTAGCATCTCTTTGTCATTTTTCTATAATTTTAGTTTCCATTCAAAGCACTTAGGATTAGAAAAGTTTGCAAAAGTACTACAAGAATAAAAATAAGGATTTTAGACCCATGAAGGATAGCAAACAAGAGCCAATGTTATTTTTAGAAAGTTTGGAAATCAATGAAGACATGTTCTCTAGTATCATAGAGGAATTTTGTTCACATATTGATGACAAGGTGTTGATTAATGAGGAGGAAAATGAAGAGAACCATGTTTTGAAAAATGAAGAAATAATCATAAATAAGGTTTCTGCTCAAGATGAATATGATGTCAAATCAGAACTCCTAGTTCAAAAAGAGAGCCGCAATAAAGTGAAAATTAATTCTCTCATGCAGAAAAGTAAAGAAGATATTGAAGAAGACCATTTTTGGGATGATTCAGATAATTTTTTCTTAACCTTAGATGCTAAACCAGCATCTTTTGTAGTGCAAAACTATGAGCATCATGGAGATAGTGCAAAAATTTATGCACTTTTATTAAATTAGTCACACAAATTGGTCCTTAGAAGTCAAGAAGAGGATAATGAAGCAACTCATCAACACAAAGACAACAAGGAGGGTTCAAAAAATTTTCTTTCATGGGGTTTTCCTATTAGACATCTATCTCAAGTGGAGGTGAACAAAGAATCAAAAGTTATGGTTGCAACAAAGAAATAAGTTACAGCTAAAGATGAAGCTGAATATGAAGTTGCACCTAAAGGAGAACTATTTTAGCTTACTTATGCACTTCAATACAACTTAATGTATTTCCAACATGAAGTAATAAGTAAGTTTGTTAATGTCTTTCCAAAGTGTTGTTTATTAATTTTCTATTGTTTTTGCAACTATTTCTAATTGCTCATAAAAATGTGAAGCATTGGATGTTGTTGAGAAAATGAAGATACTTCAAAGAACCAGTTAATGGTTTTGTTTAAGAAAGCCTTTATTGTTGGTTAGTGTAGGTTAGGATAGGTTAGGGTAGGATTTTCATTCAATAAGTGTTGCACATAATGTCTTAGATGTTTCCTAGTTCTTCTTGTCTAATTGACTGTTTTAGAGAAGGTCACGGCTGGTTGGTTTCTCAAACTTCAAGTCACTTTTCAAGGTTGTGCACAAGTCAAGTCTTTAATTTCATAAGAGAGTCTTAGCATTATTTTTCAAAAAAAAAATCCATTAGGTAGTTGGGTCTTAATGTTGTCAAGAATATATATTCAATGGTGTTGTCTAGTTGGTCTAATCAAATTTTATTTAATGGACAATGGACATCCAAAGTTGTATTATAAGTCATTGGGTGGATAGAGTTTTTCTACAGGTTGCATGCAGCAACTGTTATCTGCTTTAACAGTCATCCTGCATCCATTGTAACTAAGTAGTCATCCTATAGCCAATGTTGTATGACTAAGAATTCATCCTACAACCACTTTTGTATGACTCAGAGGTTATCCTCTAGCAACTACTGTGTGACTAATCAATCATCCTGCAGCCACTGCTATGTGACTGAACAATCATCGTGCAGCCACTGCAGTGTGACTGAACAATCATCCTACAGCAACTAGTATGTGATTCAAAAGATAACTTGCCCCAAGTATGAAGACATATAAAAAAAATGATATTAAATATGCAACACTCTTTGAGGGACCAGAATATTCAACAATGAAGGGACTTGTACTTTCATTTTTTTTCCAAGTTTGAAGCTTCTCACAACAACACAAATGGTACTACATTTATGATTTCTATTTACTCATTATATTTATCATTTTTAGTGGTTAATTATCTATGCATTCCACTTTGTTTCTAAATTTTTATTATTGTAATTATATGCTTCATAACTAATTTATTTTTCTACCCTCATATATACATGGTCATTTAAGGAAAAATAACCTTTGAGCTGGGGAGAATAAGTGAATACCTTGTGTTGTTGTCATAGACCATAGGAGGATGAACTTGCCTACACATTTTTATACTACCTCCTATATTCATGGTGATTTTGTTTCATTCATCTATTGAGTTCCATTTTCCATTATTTCCTCAGAAAAAAGCTAAATGCAAGATTCAAGTGACAAAGGATAGAGTTTTTGATTACGGTAAAAGCAGGTTTTAAATGCAAGATTCAAGTGACAAAGGATAGAGTTGTTTGGGGACAACTGTGTAAAAATGAGAATGATAAAGTAAATAGAAATAAAAATGGAATGTCTTAAGAAGAGATAAAAAAGGGAAGAAATTATGAAATTGTGAATTCTTGGAGATGAAAAAAATAAATATTGAGAAGAATTAAAGAGAAAAATTCATGAGATTTCATGCTAATAGCTTTCATGACTAACCAATGTCTATCTCCTGCTTGAGGACAAGTAGGAGTACATTTAGGGGGAAATGATGAGCCTATAAAATGTCATATTTATATTCCTTGTATATAACACTTTAACCTATGTTTAAAATATCTTTCCAAGTCATTTCCATACATTGGCTTGATTTATGAAGCATTAACTATGATTAATGATTTATTGATTAGCATTTGTATGTCTAGCTAGTTAATGCTAAATTATGATCAAATATTATGATAAATGGTTATTATTAAATATTAAATGTTTTTAGATTATTAAAATGTTTTTTGTGAGATATTTGAGTCATTCATGTATCTGGAAAGAAGGAGAAGCAAGTTGACACTTGTCAATATTCAACAGTTGTTGGAAATGCAGAAAAAGTCAACACCCAGTTTTAGAATAATGAGCATATCTCTCACATTTCTTAATGAAATCCAAATTTTATTAATGATTTCAAAAGATAAGGAGGAGAAAAAAACATTTTTATAGTTTGATTTAACTCACAATATTTAATGAGTTACACACATTTGAAGTTGACTACAGAAAAGTGGCAACAGAAAAGACAGTAGAAAAGTCAAAAACCAGTTTCAGTAAAAAAGGAGTATCTCACTCAAAACTTAATGAAATTATGATTTTCTTATTGATTAGGAAAGATGAAAAGGAGGATAAAAAATGGATTTGACTGTTTGAGTTAATTCACAACATTTTCTGAGAAACACTCATCTGAAGTTGACTGAGTCAAAGGTGGTGAGTTTGAAGGAAGCAGTTAAGGAATGACTTCTAGTTTGATTTGAACTCTTCCACCTCTTGTTTATCTTGTGGATATAAATTTTTTGAAGTAATAAAAAAATGGAGTAACTTATGTGAACAATAATTTATGAATCCTAAATAATTATGGCATGTATTTATGCATATTTTCAGCCATATGTGTATTTTCATGTTGTAAGAGTTTGAAGTGGATTAGAATACTCTCAACTCATTTTGGTTTGTTCTTTATTAGTTTGTTGGGGAATAAGTTGTCTCATTGATGTTGTGGGAGAAATGAAATTTTTCACAATTTTTTTATTTTATAATTAATCCAACTCTCAATCCTCATGTATATCTATGAGCTCTTTCTTGAGTTGAGAGTATGGTTAGGGAGTATCTAGTTTGTGCTAAGTCTTGTTAGTAGTGTCTTTGTTTAATCAACAAGTTTGATGCAGTTGATGTAATCATTTTAATTTTCAATAAGACTATTATTTCAAAAATTGATCTTGTACATTGAATATTGAATAATTGTACCTAAGATTGTAGCCACTCAAGAAAAGGCCACTTGAGATTCTATGACTCTATAATTGTTTAGAGTAGTTTAGATTATAGTTCAGATGCTTAGTGATCATTAATGTGTTGTTTGAGATCAATTATGTTGCTATGATATTAATTTTTGTAGTTCTATACTATATACAACCACTGTTGTAGCAATTTAAATAGTTTTATGTAGCCATTACTATGTAGTTTCCTGCAGCCATTACTGTGCAGTTAGATTCATTTCCAACATTGTTATATTTTTAGTTTTGGAGTGATAGAATAACTCAAAGAATCTCATAGTGCATATAATTTGCAAATTCATTTCAAGTATATGTCCTCAGGTTGGTAATTTAAATGAGACTTCATGTTAAGGAGGATAGCTTCTCAGTAGGATGTCCATTCCCTAAGTCATGGTAATTTCCTAGTTTTTGATCCCTTTATGAATTCCAACACCAGGATATACGTAGACAATGACTAATCATCTATTGAACATCACCATTGTTTGGAGTATGAGATGAAATAATCTATCAACCTACAATAGAAGTAAGGATATTCATAATTTAATTGATTTTGTTCCACCAAGTAATAGAAAGAATCTAAATAACAACATCTTTGCAAGATTCACAAAAGCTAAGACTAGTGCCTTATCCTATTGGGTACCAGAGTAATTAGTATTATAGCATATGATCTAAGAGTGTTTCTTTTCAATATCCTTTCAATAGTAACCCCAGTATAAACTACTTATCCTAATCCATGTACTACCCTATCAGATCTGCAATTTTAATCAAGCATTTAATTCATCATTTAGATCAACACACGAAATAAAATTTACATACATCACAACAATGCACTGAGTTAATAAAAATCACGGTTCCTTTCATTCAAGACATAACACCACTATACATTGGAGAGATCTGAACTAGAATTATATATCAATCAAATCCTTTTCTATTTATGTTGTGCAATACAACTTTAAAAATCCATGAAAATCTTCATAGGAATCACATAGATTCATTTACAGTGCTTTCTGGAATATTACAATGTTATTCCTTCTAAACTAGGACATGATGCCTAATTCTCAAAACTCAAATATCTTCTTTTAGGCCCCAAAATCCCCTTTTATAAAACAAGGGGGCCAATAAGCTTTAGGCCGAACAAGACAAAAGATCTGTTACAAATTTAAACCATATGGAAAATAGACCAGAAGAAAAAAAACTATTTAATCTTTCAACCATAACTGATCCATCATCCTTCTTACCTGAACAGTCAAAAAGATTAATGTGTTTGATAGGGAAGTAATTAATATTTCCATATAGGATATATTTCTCCTCTAACTCATTCAAGTATGCATCAACTAAATCAACTGAAAAAAAGAATGCTAATTTTAGAATGAATAAACAGGAGAGTCGAGCCAATATAGAATAGTTTGTGGCTGCAATGCAAGATTCACATCATAGCTCTTTCAAGGAATCACTCATGCACTAAAAATAATCTAGAAAGAGAAACCCAAGGATTTGACATCACCTTCTCCTCTTCTCCAACCAACAAACCAGTATATTTTAGTCAAAGGGTATAAAAAAAGGTGAATCTCAAATGATTTGTGAGTTTGCAAGTCAATCCTCCTTTTAATACCTCTTTAGAAACCCAAGACCATTTTAATGCCTCTTTAGAAAAATGTACCCTCCCCATATAATCAATCAAAATTCTCTTTTTTCATATTTATCCATAGACGCTTCTTATCCTTAACAACACCTATTTTCAGTAATGTCTAGGAAATAGGCCATGGAATGGTGACATTTATAACTCCTAAATCCTTGTCCACTTGCATAGAATGTGTTTAGACAATTATCTTTCACTTCTTTAAATGAAAGCATAAAGAATTGAGTAATCATAGACCTTTCATTTTTCATTATGGTTCTTACTGAACACCACGATGCTCTGCAAATTCAAATCTGCTGATATTTTTTCTCATGCCAGTCTTATCATACTAGTCCTTCTAACTGGATTTCCCTAGCATACTTATCCATTTCTGGAAATCTATATTTAAATCCATTTTTGGATACCTATTTTCAAACAAAAAAGGCCAATAAATGAGATAATAGATCCAAAAAAATATGCATGAACCTTGTTAATACTGTTTTCATTTGTCACAACAAAACTCTTGCCACATGGAAAAAATTGACAAGTCTATAAGTCCATCTATTCACCATCTCACACAAGGATTGCATCTCTCTCTCTCTCTCTCTCTCTCTCTCTCTCTCTCTCTCCTTTACAGTTATAGACACATGACTGATCATCACAGTTGGTTAGAGTTCTTCTAACTATAGTCTATCCCCGTGATACCGTAGTTTGACATTCCTTGTTAGTTTGCCACATATCATTCTTGCACGTCATCATTATTTTATTAATTTCTAGGTGGCACATTCTGATTCATAGGGGTCTGTGCCATACCATCAAACTATCTAGCTAGCCCCATCCACATGTCACTCTCACACGATTATGTGAATCCTTTTTCTTCTGATTACTAGGATTGCGTGATCATGCCAGAGCCCACCATATTTCAAGGTGTCCATCTTCTTGGATTGATATGAGACTAATCTTTACTACCACATGTCAATACCTCGCAGTCTATCCTCTAACCACGGGCCCACCAAAATTGTCTTCCCTAGCTGCCGACTGTCTTCTACTAATCGCCAACCACTTAACCTCACTGAGCCAAAACCATACGCCTTTAAGGAAGTTAACATATATACAAGTGGTTATAAAAACATCAATTTTATCCCCAACACTGAATGTGGGATAAATGGCCTTAGCTATTTCCACAACAAACTTCAAAACAACAATTAACTCATTGGTGTAGTTCTACCCAATCTGATCGTGCCAACAAACTCCTTAACAATTATATCACCTCATTCTAACATTTTTCCCTATGTGAATCTGATATGAAACCACACAAGTCCTCTGAAAAACTAAAAATCTACCATGAAAGATGGCTTAAAAATCTACATTTTTTTTAAAATGGTACCCTCATAAATAATCATACCAATATTGGCTCCAGTTGGAGAAGGTTGAGCTTGAGATCAACGCTATAATACCAGATCTGGGACGCAGACTAGAATCTCTCTAACAACCCTAACCCAAAACCCCTATTCCCAAACAAACAAATGAGAATATCATTTCCCTCTATTAGAATTTTGATTTTAATCTCTCAACAACATGACCAATCTAATAAGAATATCAATCAACCCCTGGGAAAATTGAAAATACTTGACAAAATTCAACATTTTGCCACTCTTAACCTCATAATCATATGAATCACATAATGGGATCATCCAACCTGGCATATAATGAAATATAGTATACCTTGTAAATCATAATTCATCTAAAAAATGTATAGGACATGCAAGAATACCCTAGTGACCTCCACCTCCATACTCTAGAAATATTTCAACTGGTTGATATGAGAAAGAAAAACATTCATAGTCTAATTTAATTGAAACATCATCAGACTGTCCCTTTTTTTAACCTGTGTGTGTGTGAATATTGTACCTGCAAGCTGCAACACAACACTTCAATATGTCATTATATTAGTGGTTAGAACTATGAAAATTGAAGGAACAAGATATGAAAACCATCAAAATCAACATATTTCTTCCTATCTAAGAAGAGTGTGATTTAATGCTATATTTTCCCTCAGATTATGCATAAATCAGTGACATATTCAATCCTATATTAATGGAAGATTCAATGAGAAATGAAGATAATTATCATGCAAAGGTTCATTTTAGAGCAGAAATAAAGATTTTTTTAATTATCTATGTGAGATCATGAACTGAAATAGACAACATAAGAGTTCATTTAGAATTCTATAAATTAGAGTAGCATAAGAGTGTAATTTTAATTCTAAGAATTGGGGCCAATTGAGATCAAAATTCAATCCTTTTATAGAATAATTTGAGGAATGAGTGGTTGAGGTTTCTTTGTGAAGAGAGGTGGAGATTAAATCTTTGGTGATCGATGTGAGTGATCCATGTGAGTGAACTCTCATTGGTTCATGGATTGAATTTCCATGTGCAAGTGATGAGTTTTATTTAGAGATTTTATTAATTCCCTTTTAATTAATTACTTTAGCCAAGGATTTAATTATGTTAATTTGATTTGAATAGGCCAATGTAATTAATGTGAGTTAGTGATGAAATCACTTTGATTTTAGAAAATTAAATTGATTTTGATGAATTATGCCAATAATCAAATAGATGGATTGACATAATTAGGGGTATGATCACATTTAGGGAAAATAGGGTCTCTAGTTAGAGTAGACCAAATTAGGGTGGTTACATTTTCCCCTCTTTGAATTGATGGGCGAGCAACACATTTATTCAAAGAATGTTTGATGTTGACTTCATAAAGTTTGAGAATTATGCACTTGATTGAACAAAATGGCTGATGAGATCAGTCTCGCACTTGATTGAACTAAGACTGATAATATCAAATTTGAACTTGATCAAAAAAAGGTCGATTAAGAAAATATCTGAAGATACCAATTCCAAACTTGATCGAGCAAGAATTGATAATATTGACTTCGAACTTGATCAAACGAAAGTTAGTATGAAGCTGCTAAGAGCTCTGAGGTATCAATTCTAAACTTCATTGAACGAGAATTGACCATACTGACTCTAAACTTGATCGAACAAAAGTCAGTACAAAGCTTCTAAGAGCTTGATAAAGATCTGAAAGATTGTAGGATAAATATCTAGCTTTTTTAGCATTGAAGCCTTCTATCCAAGAGTCCCAACTTGATCGAAGGAAACTACCATACCCCTAGTCATTTGATGCTGAAGTCAATTTTGTTGTTTGAGAAAGAATTTGATTGATTTTAAGTGTGATCATTCCCCCTCAGGAACAAAATCAAAGTAAACAGAATAAAATCCCTCTTTAGAATGACATATTAATGCAACATATCAATTGGATCAAGAAAGAATCAATTAGAAGATGCGATGCAGCGAAAGTGTGTTAAGAGAAAGCACAATTTTACCAAGTTAACTACTTGAAAATGCAAATTTTGAGTTTGATAAAATGATTTATGACCAATATTTTGATGTATAATGTAAAATTTGGTGATAGAGAATCTGGAAAACTGATTGCGTAAAGCTTGTGAATCATTTTATGAACATATAGCACAATTATGCATTTGGAGGAGACATTCACAAAATTTTTACTGTGCTATTAGAAAGATCATCCCTACTTTTGATTTCATTCCCGATAGATCTGAGAAGAACAAAATTGAATTTTGATAGTCCGAAAGCGTTTCGAAGCTTTTGGACAGCTCAAAAACATCACTATGAGTATCAAAAATCACTTTTTACCCATTCATTTTCACTTTCATCCATAGTAAATCCTTGAGCTTTGCAAAGAAGATGGTGATCCCTGTGGAGAGACATTGATTCAAGCTAGCACGTCGTCACCAATGTCATCCCACTACACAAATCCGGTGAGTACACCGAGACCTACCTTTTTACACTTTCTTTTTTTCATTTTGTCTCTTTTTGCAGTTGCTAGGAGCCTTTTAATTATGAGTCGCATCCAGTGTCCTGGATCGCATCTAGTCAATCCTGCGTCGCATCCAGTTTTCTTAAAAATATTTGGATCACATCCTGTAAAAATAATATCTCTTCTCGTAGGGAAAAATAGTGTCATTTTGAGTATTTTTTTGTCAAGTCTTTAAATTATGTCACATCCTGTGAAAAAGGGTCGCACCCTGTATCCCATATCACATCTTATTAAAACATAATCCTTTCCCAGATTCCCCATCACATCTAGTAAATTTTGAATTGCATCTGGTATGAAATATTACACTCGGGAAAAATAGTGTCATTTTCATTAGGAGTTAGTTTGTCCAATTTTGGCTTGTTTTCCTCTTTGTGAAGGCCAAAAAGACTTAACTATTAGATTTTGTTTGTAGTTGACTTAGCCTGTAATTATGTGCTTGAAAAATTGATTTTGAGGTTGTATCATTTCGAGGACCTCATCCTGCATGAGTCCTTGCATTATCATGTTCTTTGATTGATGCTAAGTTACATATCATAGGACATCTTGGTTTGACCTCCTTGATAGATTTACCCAATATTAGGGTAAATTGAGGGTTATTGACTTCTCTTTCCGAGAGATGGCACTCAGAGAAAAACACCTTCCATCTCCCAACTCGCAAGATGACAGCCACCCCAGAGGATGTGTGTTGTATCCTGCACATTTTGGTGATGGGAAATGAGGTTTAGTTTGAGTCACGCTCGACTATAGTGATCGTATCTGTGTGGAGATATTTTGCAGATCCATCCATAGTCTGAAGATATCTGACCTGGGACTGTATGTGCAATCACTATGATCATTTACCTATATATCTTGTTGGATTGATAGGCGGTATTCTGATGCCTGGCCAATGATGACATGGGTTCATGTGCAGTTGGGTAGAGAATTTGAGAAAATGGTCATCTCCACACGTAGATTTGGCTGGGGGAGCTTTATACTTGCACATATAAATAGAGAGTTGCATGAGATCATGTGCTATGGGAATCCTGATTTTACATATTTGGGCCTGCGAGCATATCATAGTGACACAACTGATTTTTGATAGGAAGAGAGCACCAAAGGATCCTTATGTGTATATGTATTCAAGTTTCATCCAGCAGCCCCATCTGGGTAAGCTGGAATACTAGCGAGGGGTCTTTGATGATATCACAGTGGTTGAGTGGAGATCATACTTAGATTGTGAGGAGTGTACCTTAGATAGGCAACATATGCCTTACTTCTTTTAGAGAAGGTACTTGATTGGCTAGACATGGTACATTATTGAGAGATTCCTTATTACCCGTGTCCTCAGAAAGCTTGGCCAGATTTAGGGCATGTCTCAGGATTTTTGATTACTTATGCTCAAATCCATGATGAGGAGCCATGGTGGGGAGCCAAATTATGTTATGAGACTACACAACTTGAGATTACCTAGATGGTTGTAGTAGGATGGGTCTATCTTCCAGATATTGCCAATGTTGGGTGCACTGATGTATATATTGCACATATTTTATAATTTCCATTTACTCAGTTTACAACACCATATGAGGTAGCACCTTGCATAGAGGATGCATTAGATTATGATTGTGCAAATGATGGACTTGTGAGAGGCAAAGGTGGAGCTAAGAGAGATTAGAGGGGCGGGGTGGTAGGGATGGGAGAGGTGTTGGTAGTAGAGATGGTAGACGCCCTCCTCCGAAAAGAGGTTAGAGACATAGCCGTGATGATAGGGGATATGATGGGGACGACAAGGGTGGTGGAGGTGTACATGAAAGTGGAGAGGGAAGATAGAATCAATTCATATTCATTCCTCCATGTATGGATCCAGGTCCTCTACTTACTAGATAGTAACAACAAATATCTTCAAGGCAAGGACTTAATGAGGGGGGTGGACCTTCAAGACATGATCCTCCTAGAGATAAAGGAAGGGATGGAGACCCTTTATCATAGTGCCAGAGAGAGAAAGAGTAGCTCAAAGCTAGGTTTACCACATTGGAGACATTGTTGGCAGATAGAGATAAACAACTTAAGAGATTGAGATTTGAGAGAGATCAACAAGATGACAGGCTCAGAGCAAAGAGAGATATATAGGGACGCACGACCACTCATTAGGGGCAAAGATATACATATTATTTTTCCTTATATTGTGTTTTAGTTCCACAGGAAAAAAAAGAACCTATATATTCTATTGTAGCTTAGCAGTCAGAGGGAGCTATGCCTCCACTAGCTCAAAATCTATGAGTCGATGCACCACCACCTCGTCCTCTAAATTGGGGAGAGGGTGACAGTCAGACATAAAACTTGTGATTATATCTGATATTTTGTATAGTGATCCTTCTCTGATCATCCTTTGTACTACAAACATTTGATACATGTGTATATGTCTTTATCATGATCTTGATGATACTTATTGTAGACATTTCCACATTTTTGATCTAATATTCACTGAGGTATATCTAAGATAGCTTCTTCTCATTCTGATATGTTCATTTTTTCTCTATTGATAGATGATTACATGATTATATTGATGCACATTTTGATTATGTACTTGGTCTTTATGATGATGTTAGAGTAGATTCATGTGATGACATCATTTATGCTCTTTTATTATTACCGATATATAGATGTGTTAGATGATTCTATATGGATATGAAGATGTATGTTTTTGAGATTTTCTTTATGAAAATATATGTATGGATGCACTTAGGATGTAAAAATTGCAATGTTTGAATGCTTTGTTTTTGTATTTTCTCTTATTTTCCATTATGAATGCAAAATGCATGCAATGGATATCCAATGACATGAATATATCAGTAAAATAGATTAAGTAGTCAAACTTGGATTTTGAAAGAACCAGGAAATCATTTTAAGCTCAAACTCTTATACTATTTAAAAATGAATCATACAATCTTAAATGCAACCAAATGCAAAATTCTAGGACTGTCACTGATTTGTGTTAATTCTACCATTTTTATCATCATAGGGCATTTATGTAATATCATCATATAGTACAACTGTCATTAATACCCAGAAAGTATTATGAAAGTATAAATACTATGTTTATTGAATGCAATGTTGAAAATTGACCTAAGCATCAAGGCATAGAGGCCAGGATGACTTGTCAGTTATCTCCTTTTGCTTCAAGAATCATCTTCTATTCATGTGTAATATAATATATTCAACCCACAATGACCTTTAATATTCATATCCTTGGGTACATAATGTGTCATACACCTTACTTAGAAGTTGATTAGAAACAAACAAGGAAATTGGTTCAACCTCACCTTAGTTTACACATAAAAAGGATCGAGATATATATGAAACTATCCACTCATGTTGGGATCTCTTACCATAAACATCCAAATTAGGTGAAATTGATAGGATCATTGAAACAATCACCATACACAAAAAATCAAGAAAATGTTATGCCCCTTGTCCTTGTGACACTTTATCTTTTAACAAACGTCATGGAGTAACTCGGAAGACATAACAAGAAATAATTGATAATCAGTCAAAGAAAATTCGTAACTGCTTACATGCCCCTAGTTTGAAACATCATTGGAACATAAAAAGAGTCATAATCAAACCAGGTATGTCTATATGTGTGTATGTGGTGTTGAGGAACACCTTTGATTCATTTGTTAATCACAAAAGAGAAATCATCAATCGCAACTTGGAATTAAGCAATATGTTTTTATGTCTGAGTAAGTGAGATAAACTTTATCAGCAATTGCAATCCCAGGTAGTGTTAAGGAACACTATTTGATTAAAGTGTTGAGAAACAATAGTATGACATCTATTATAGGTAGGTGGTGTTTAAGAAACACATTTGTTTGTGATAGTGATATTTTGATCAAAGTATTAAGAAATATTGTTTTTAGTGGCAAAACCTTCCTAGACAAGGATCTATGACAACCTAGCAAACGCTGACCAAACATTCTAGTAGAGATGCCCCCAGTGCAAAATGACTATCCCTAAGATGTAAATATAAGATGTAAATGTAGACAAATCCCAGGAAAGGATAAGACATTCATGAGGAATTCAGAGTCAACCAATAGAAAAGGTGTGATCATGAAGGCTTAGTATCAACAATGCATTGATAGATGAAGCACAGAGTACAAGTGAGACCTATTTGCCAGGTTTTCAGCACTCAATAAAGCTTTTATTTTTTCTACCAAGATGCCTATTTTCCAGGTTTTTGCCAAGGAACTTTTTCTATTTTTCAATTTTTTGTACTTTCTCTCTTTTTTTTCTAGTATCAAGGTGCCTATCTGCCAGGTTTTCACCAAGAATACCTTTTTCAAGACTTTTTCCACTATTTTTTATTTTTCTCTTTTCCACTCTATTTGATTTTCATCAGGATCAAATTTTAATTTTTTTAGTATTTTTTGAGAATCAATTTCACTTTTTAAGCCCTTCAGCCAGATGTTAAGCATGGAATAGCTTCAAGTGTAGAGTATTGATGGGATTAGGAAGGACATATCCCTCAAGTGTAGCTAATTGATAAGATCCTATCCCAAAATTTGTTATAACAAAAGGCCCCAACTAGTTGGGTTCAAACTTGCCATTTTTTCTCTATTTGGTTGTGTTGGTTCTTTTTTACATTGTGATTATTGAACAACAACCTTTTCACCCTTTGATGTATTTTACAGAGTAGCCAATTCCCGATATTCAACCAAGACTAAAAAGGACCAATTAACAAGGATGCAGACCCATCCTTCTACACTTTAGGTTCTGCAAAACCAAGGGGGGATACCCTTCAATGCCTTCAATACTCTATTTGGCATCAATCAGCAGAAATCTCACAATGGCTTCAACACATCTGGGAGATACTAGGTGATCAGCTAATCACCCATTGAACATCGACCTTGAAGTGGAGCATGAGATTAGTACAACATCACAAATCACATAAAACCTTCAGATATGTCAGATTTTATGTTTAAATTGCAAAATATAACTAAGATTGAACTGAAAATGCATAGGTACAGAAGATACTAAGCACCAACTAGTGCTTTATCCATGGGCAATGTCCTTTAACCAAATTCAAAAATGTAGTAATCAACTATTGTCAATGATTATAAGCCATAAATACAATTCAGTCCAAATCATTACTAATTATAGAAATCCTCATGTAGACAACCGAATGAAACTATGTCACATCCACAGCATTATTTAATCTGATCCTAGATCAGAACTAGAGAATGATAACACATACATAGCTAAATCCTATGTAGAGAATTAGAGAATTCAGACTTCACAAGACTAACACCAAGGAGAGATATGAACCTTGAACTTCTGTATTAAGTATGATAAATCACACTACTACACACAAATTTTCAATCAGACAAATTCTTGTTCAATAAGCTGCATAAGACCAATGAAAATCTATTCTACCTTTAGCAAAACTAGTACAATCAACAAGCTATATCCCTAATCTGGAACCAACTGAAACTAGAAGCTCCTGGAGTTAAGCACAGCTTGAAACTCACTGTGGAGGCCAAGAATTTGGAACCCTATAACAATGGAAGAAATCTGCATAAGTAGAAAAATAAAAACCATCAGATTCCTCCTCCCTTCAACACATGTCCCTTCTCCCAAATATCTTGAATTGAATCCTTTACAACTGCTCAAAAATCTGATTTTATCTGTTGATATGTCTTCTCTATTTTTTACAAATTTAAGCTGACTCATTGTTTCTTCATTCTGTTCAAACTGATTTGATCCTACATCAAAATGGATTGCAAAAATGAATTCCTCATTTCGAGACCTTTCTAGCAATATATGATACTTGGTATTTTGGATAAAATTTGCACCCTGAACAGACTCTTCTTCCCGTGCATATTTTTTGAACAATTTGAAATATTTGAAATTACATTCAATAGTTTGACTATTGAATTGAAATGAAATTTCACTTTAATATTCCAATTTAGCATTTTAATACCCTTTTCCTTGAAAACACTAGATTCTGCCATGTGGCAGCCTCTGATTGGCTCAAAAATCCACCTAGGCACCTATGTGTCCTACTTAGGCCACGTGGCACCCTCTAATTGGTCCACAAGTCCAACTGGGTGCCTACATCATCTACCCTATGTCTATCCCACCACCTGTCTAATTGCCACGTGTCACACTATCGCAATGCCTCTATGATAACCACCTTGCATCTTTATCTTCAAGGCTTCACAACAGCCATCCATTTTCATCACCTTAGGATGTGTGCTAGCTTGGATGACCTCATGCGCAGATGCCACCTCATCACCACCTAGATGCCACTCGATCTACTATGTTTTCACCCCCGCCACGTGTTGGCCTGGTGCGATCCCTCTATGGTAACTACTTTGTATCTTTCGGATAGAGTCTTTGCGCTGACCATCGATTTGATTTGCCTCAAGATGTGCACCCAATCTACAAGCCTCTGTGCCATGTCATCTGCCAAGTCACTCTTACAGGTCCCGCCAAAATTTTGTCTTCAACACCTCAACATTCTTTTCAAGGTGCCTCCTTGCCGGCGCGTGCGGAGCCTCTGGGCTACTTCTTCAAATTATTAAGTTTGTGTTATTGCATATAAACATCTACTTCTCCCCTCTGATTATGAATGTGGGACTAAATTTGTTTTCACTCCTGCGCATTAAAATTTTGGGGTCCACCGCCAGCGCACATCATCTTCTAGGATAAGGGCCTGCCAAAGAGCCTTAGCTCTTACTTCAGTGTATAATGCAAGTGTAGTAGTATTAAAACAATAGAAAAGAACGCTACCCCATGCATGTGGGATAATTCTCTGTATAGTTGCGCAAGCATCTGGCACCAATTCCAGCATTTATGAGAACTCCTACATCACAAGTTGTAATGATAGAGCATCATATTAAGCAGAAAAACTTACAGAAATAATCATGCCTTGTCTATGCTTTGCTGGTTTAAAACATTTTTACAGCCCCCCAAAAATGGTGCGGGCTTCTCCATATGTTGTTGTCCATTTCATTTTGATATTGTAATTTTAATAACCTTCATTGTCTAAATTTGCGTGAGGCTCCATGGGATATTGTGCTGACTTTTAAAAACATAACCCCTACCACTATGCACTTACCTTGTAGTTTCAAAGTTTCTATTTTGCCTCTATGTAGGCCTTCAATTCTTACGCAGCATTCTATATCTAGTCATTTCATCTGCCCATGATATTGTTTCTTAAAACAAAAACCATGCATATAGAATATACCATCTCCTGCACTGGCATCTGTGGATAGTTATTTGGTTTTACAGTTGCCAAAGCTAATGAGGAAAGTTTTAAAACTCTCCTTCTTAACTTGCTGCATAAGAAGCTCTTCATTCACCATTCTCCATTTGCCCAATCAACTCTTCATTCCCGATTGTTTAGCGCAGATTTCCATTGTTTAAAATGGTTGTATAATTTGGTTTTACACCTGCCAACTATGTTTGTATTGATGTTTATTTAAAAACATGCAAATAAAAACCATGCATAGTCCATTTCTCTTGTATTGCTGACTTCATCAATACAATGCGCAATCCTTCTCGTTAAGTTGCATGTGCTTGAAATGTTTTTTGAAAACTACTCCTCTATATCCAATGCAGCCTCCAAAATCCAAACTTACATTGCACAGACTCCACTGGAGATGTTTTAAAATATTGCGCAGGCTTTATTCAAAGAGTGAGCTCCATTTTATTTCTTGGCATAGTATTCCTCCAGCTGGTATTTGCATAAACATATTGTAATTGCTTGATTGTTTCTAAAACCTTCCTTGTAGTGCACAACATCTGTTATCATCTATTTTCCTACTTGTCATATATTTCAAAATCCATCTTGGTTTTACACCCCTCATTTGCACTGTGTTTTGATTCACCTCCATGTGTGCCTTTTTCTTACCAAATCATAGCCACTTGGTGAAGTCGGATAATTCTATGTTAAAATTTCAACTATATCAATCAGTTCATTACATCTTTTCAAGATTTCCCAAAAACCACAAATGGCCCTTGGAGATGGCCTCAAAAAATGAATGAGAAACCTCAAAGAAAAGTTCCATCTATAACTTAAGTTCATTTCCAACACATGAAAAATCATGCCAAAGGATATTTCACAAAAATACTTGAGCCAAAGAAAATCACTGATCAAACATGGCCTATTGAAAAAACTAATTATGTCCGCACCGCCAATCTGCACAAATCACCTTCAAAACTGACTTTGAAAACTCATCAAATGAAACCTTCATGAACCGGAATCTTGGGTATTTATTCACTCCCATAAAATTAAAATGAATCCAAAATTATCTCACTCAGAAAACCATAAGGTGAAAAACCAACAAACACCAAAGTCAGCCTATTAGAAACATTCTGGAATAAAATAGTGAAATATGCAGAAGTCTGGTTTGGAAATGGCTTAAGAAAGTGACCAGATGGATTGGTTGAGATCAAAAAATATTAAGGGAGAGTCAATCCTAGGTCTAAAATGCATAACAACCCTCAATTCTTCTTAACCTTGGACAAGGTACAAACTGGGAGACCTCCAAGTAGGTCACTTAAAATATGGAATGTGCACATTCAATGAAACTTAACAAGCTGCAAATGGAAAGGCTCTGGCAAAATGATCAAACAAGAACATGGGCGCTAAAAAGGACATGGATGCTCTCTCAAATTCCTACAACACAATGAAACAACCCTCATGCTATTAACATTAATCGGTCATAAAAATGAACCTCTGAAGTGAGCCACTTTATAAAATTCTGGAAAGACACAAATGCAGATGTAAAATTTGTACAGACTGCCTTTGGATTCCTCTTGCAAAAAATAGCAGATCAGCTCCTGAATATTTGAAACTTTCCAAGTTGTTGAAACCCCACACATGGAATTCAGATATCCAACTAACCCATCATGACCATCAAGTGACACTGAGAAATCAACATGCAAAGTCAGCCTCCTGGATGAAAAATCATTTGATACACAGAAAACTGAATAAAGTCTATTTGGTTTTCACTTCACAGAGGTGTCAAATGAAACATTTAAGATCTAAACTCCTAGATATGGATTAAAATTCACATGAAGAAAACACATTTTCAATTAGCTTGTTCTGATCCTCAACTGGCCAATTAGTATAAATCCCCAAAGTCAGCCCTTTACCAACTTCTGATTTCAAAATCAATGAGACTACATAAATCTGACTTGGAATTAGTTGAGGAAACTAATCAAACGGATTGGCACATCTCTGAAAATATTCATGGTAGTACATCTCCATGAATAAAATATAGTGCAACAATCCTTTCATCATGACTATCAACTGGGTACACATTGTAAGATCTCAAAGTAGGCAACTTCATAACCCTGCAATCCAGATTCTGAGACAACATAAATTGCAAACAAAATAGCCTTGGGAAACTTATCAAATGAAATCATAGGAATCTACAAATGAAAATGAAGCTTCTCTCTCATTACTAAAACACTTTAGACCCATCCTTATATCATGAAACTCTATCTATTCAAAGATGCAAGCATGCAAAGTAGGTCGTTTGCTATAATCAGACAATATGCAGAATTTAGATTTAATTGAACACCTCTAAATGACCCTCTTCAAAACATATCAAAACTAACATTTGAAAGTTGTGAACCACTACATATACCCCACGATAGGTTTTTCAGATGTCCCCCAATCAGGATCTCATAGAAATCATCATCTCACATCTTACTTGCATTCAAAGTAGGCATTTTCCAAAAGTTTTCAGGGGTACTGAAATTTGCCTTACAAATTTTTTTTAATCAGTCACTCCAAATTTCTTCAAAATTTGTGAGTAATAATAGGTTGATTGTTAGGATTCTCTCTTAGAATGAGATCCCCCACTTGAAATTGTCATGGCTTTCTTTTTTTTGTACCCTTTTGATATTCTTTTCTGGTATACTTTGAGATGATCGAACGCTTATTGTCTGTTCTCATCTAACAGTTCTAGTGCATGAAACCTATCAATGTGGTATTGTTCATCTATGATAAGACCTTAGAGAGATACTCACATAGAAGGAATTTCTAGTTCAATTGGTAGCACTAATTTTGCACCGTAGACTAGAGAAAATGATGTGGCTCATGTTGGTGTTCTAATGCTTGTTCTATAGGCCCATAATGTCGAATTTAATTGAAAATGCCAGTCTCTTCCATACTCACAATTTTGTGTAAGATTTTCAAGATGTTCTTGTTTGAATCCTTAGCTTGTCCATTACCTTGAGGATAATAGATTGAAGAAAAATTCTGAGTTATGTGAAACCATGTACAAAGGTCCTCAATATCTTGATTTTTGAACTACCCCCCATTGTCTGTTACAATAGAAGAGGGTATCCCATGCCTACAAATGATGTATTTCAAGATGAACATAACAACTTGTTTTCTAGTGGCTTTGATTAGCAGCACTGCTTTGACCCACTTTTTGAAATACGCAGTGGTCGTGATTATGTATTTGTGTCCACTTGAAGAATTAGGATAAATCTGTCCAACAAGATCAAAGGCCCATTGCTGAAATGGCCAATATGTTATAAAAGGTATGAGTTCTCTGGCTAGAGCATGGATAAGGTTTCCATGTGTTTGACATTTTTGACATGTTTTAGAAAATTTCATGACATCTCTTTCCATTGTAGGCCAATAGTATCCAATTATTAAAATTTTATTAGCCAATGAAAATCCATTCAAGTGTGATCCACATACACCTTCATGAACCTCTATTAATGCGTGGCCAGAAACTTCTTATTCTAAACACCTCAGAAGCATTCCATCAAGACCTCTTCTATATAATTTAGTAGTAATGAGGACATAACATGATTTTTTCCTAATTAAAGCTCAATTTTCATTCCTAGATAGGCCATTAGGTAAGGTTTGATCGATAAGATAGGTAGTTATTTTGGCATATCGAGATTGGTCTTGGGAATTTAAGGTGCAAATAACTTTGGATTTAGGTGTATCAAAGGCTGGAAAGGACAACTCTTCCACCAAGAAGTCATAGTGTAATTGGTGTTCCTCCAGTTGTAACATGGATGCTAGTGTTTCCATAGCATCTGCAACTTTGTTTTCTGTTCTTGGAATTTGTAAATCAAATTACTTTTTCAAATATTATACCATCTGTTTGTCAGGTATTAGTTTCTCATCTTTTGTTTGATAATCACCATTCAATTGGTTGATACTGAGCTGAGAGTCACCATACACATGTAACTCTATGATTTTCCATTCCATAGCTATCTTGACCCCATTTATCAAAGCTTCATATTCTGAGATGTCATTAGTGCATAAAAACATCATTTTATATGCCTTAGGTATCTTGTAGCCTTGAGGAGTGATAAATAGTACCCTTGCTCCAGATCCTTGCTAGGAGAAAGAACCATCAAAATACATCTTCCAGGGATTTTTGCTGAGTGCATGATTGTCTCATCTCAAAATTCTATAATCAAAGGTACATCATCTTGCAATGGTGAATAAGGTAGTTGATCTACTAGCACTTGTCCTTTGATATCCCTTTTGTCTACATACTCAAAATTAAATTCATTTAGTACCAAGATCCATTTTGCTAGTCTTCCTTTTAATGCAATTTTACTGAAGAGGTATTTGAGAGGGTAAATTCTTGCGATGAGTTTCACTATATGCGAGAGCATGTAGTGTCTCAACTTCTGGGATGGAAAAACAAATCCCAAGAAAGATTTTTCAATGATACTATAGTTGAGTTCATAAGATACCATGGTCCTGCTAATATAATAAATCACCCTTTCCTTTTTTTTGTCATCCTCTTGGGCTAGCAATACTCCAAGCAATGTAGACATAGCTGAGATATAGAGAAACAATAGTCTTCCATGAATAGGCACCATGAGAATTGGAGGATTAGCCAAATAGTCTTTTAATTCTTCAAAATTGTTTTCACAATGCTCATCCCATTTGAAAGTGACTCCTTTATGTAGAAATTTTGTGAAAGGTTGTGCTATATCTGCTAGTTGAGACATGAATCTTCTGATGGCTAAAGTCTTCCTTGAAGCGTCCTCATTTGATTGATATTATGAGGAGGTTGTTACTCTGATTATGCATTGAAGATTTCAATAGATATCAAGCAAACATAATGGACAAATGGTAACATAGTCAGACTAGGATAGTTGGTATATTCACTGAAGTGCGGAGTTAACCAATTAAAGCACTGATCACACCTAGAGTTAACCGAGTATAGTGATACCCAAGCTGAAAATTTTTACTGAGCAGTAGACAACACCAAGCACCAAGAGAAAACAATAACCAAGTGGACTAGAGGCCACATAAAAAAACTTTATGGCACATAATTCTATTTAATAACTTTTTTTCTAACCTACATAATGTTTTACACGATCAAGGAGAACATTAATTATGGATATACAACATTAATTGTTTATGTCTCCTATGTTAGATGATCAAGGTAATTTATGTACACTGTTGATCTTAGGATAGGGATGTATTTGTAAAGCCCTAATTAGGTCATATAATTTGATATAAATGTATAAATGTTGAATTTTGTGATGTATGTTGATCAAGAAATGATCAAGTGGCCACCATACTACAGACATTAGAGATCAGACAAGGGATTTCAAGGATAGAGACTACATAGCAAAAATTAGTTTTTAGAACTAAGGCAAGGCTACCGAGCAGAACAGAGTAGAAGGTATTATCATTCACATTAAGTTGATATGTTTTGTATGTACTTAATAGATTTGTATCATCAATATTGACATCGTATATGTTTCAGATCAAATTTTTGTTACTCTCTAACAATTGTAATAGACCCCCAAAATCTCTTAATAGAGTAGACTTAACCATATTATTGTAAATCTATTAACTGATTGCACACATACTTTGTGTTGCAAAATCCACACATGAGGTAGATCTAATAGATATCATTATTACTCCTAATAGGGTAAGATCATCAAAAGTGATCAATCTTTGTAATCTTTAACAGGCTACTTTATTTACTGCGGCAGTGAACTTTTGTGTATCTCATCCCCATCATAGTTTTTACCTTCTAACAAGGGTTTTATGAAATACCAAAATACTAGTGTCATGAGTACTTAATTTCATGTATATGTATTATTTACTTTACATGCATTTACATTTCAGCAGTGATACTATATGTTTGTTGTATGCAATCTACTCATTCGGTTAATACAAAACAATTATTACAAAGAATTGATTAAAAGTTTTTAAGCGTACTGATTCACCCCTCCCCTCTCAGTACACACCCTTTCCATTATCCCAACAATTGGTATCACAGGAAGGTTTAATCACTGAAGAGAAAATATCTTATAGTGGAGAGGTATACACTCGATAAAACTATTGAGAATCAAAGGTTACAACTATAGATCTATGTCGAATAGTACAAGGAAGCCAAAGAGAAAATTAGGGAGATGTTGATTGGGAGAAAGGACATGGCACTTCACTATCGTGAGATTGATTATCATGAAGAAGATATTCATGACCCATTTGACACATCTACATATGAATCTGGTAGCATATCTGATGCATATGAAGGAATCATATAAAATCTATATGAGAGAGATCAAAAACTTACTAAACAAGTGAAAGCACTACAAATTGGACAAGATACACAAATGGTTAGAATGGTTGAAGTATTGAATGATTCAAAGAAATATAAAAAACATAGAAACATGGTTGTTGATGACAAAAGAAAGATGACTGAAAAGTCACAAGAGAAAGAAACTGAGATATTGAGACTTACTGTACATTACTTTGAGATCACCAATCAAGTGGTTGCTATGAATAATGAAGCACACCGAGTGAATACTGAACTTTCAAGAAGAATAGAAGATATTGGTGTATTGGAAGAAGAAAATGAAAAAATGAGAGATGAATTGAAGATTTTACAACAACATATTGAATTGATTAAGAGATCTGAAGAAAGCACTAAGAGAATGGATGAATTTATGAACTATCAAAGAAGACTGAGCAACAATACTAGATTACGGTATACCGAGCAAGGAGAATCATCAAATCAATCTGAATAAAGGAATGTGTACTTAAGTCCAAATCCCAAGAATCCCTCTTTCCATCACTATAGAAAACCATGCCACACATCAAATATTTTTAGAAGCAAAACAAAATTTATTCCTAGAAACCCTCCTAAATTTAATGGTATTTTCTATAACTATAATAAGCATGGACATCAAGAACATGAGTGTAGATCCAAGTTGAGCAAACCATAGAAGAAACCATACATGGATAAATATGTCAAAAATTTCAACATGCATGGTCATACATCACAAGCATGCAAAAATAACACAAAGCAAATATGGAAGCCTAAAGGACAAGAAAAGGTAAATCAACCGAGAAGATAAGGTAATGATTATGGATGGGATTATAAAACTTGGATTAGTTGTACAACATGTGGTAAATATGGACATATAGAAGAAAAGTTTTTGAGACAATGGAAAACCAAGTCTAGGAATTGGTCAAACTCTAAAATGACATGTTCTCACTGTTACAAAGTTGGTAACTTAAGCAGAGATTGTGCAGATTGAATAAATACTTATGGTAATGAAAATACAATTCATGAAATTGTGAGGATCAGAAATCAAATGTGGAGAAGATCATCAAATGATAATGAAGGACCAAACACAATAGCCAGTGACACCTCATCTAATGGATTAGGTGGCTCCACCATCTCCAACTGAGCAATATAAGCAGGTAAGGAACTATGTTTTGCAATGTTATATCTTACATCAGTTCCTATATTCATTGCACATATTCCAAATTAGCATGAATTGAGATGCACTATGGTATTATACTTTTGATTACTTTGATCTTGTTGATTCGGTTAATATGTACCAAGTTAGAATAGTCAAAGCACTACAATTGTCACATATGATCAAGGTCCCTACATGGACCTAATAAAAAAAGAGAAGCTCTCTTATGCTCTATGTGCCCATCTCCAGACAGTTGAAACAATGAAGGCATTCTGGCAGAAAGAGATCTAGTATCTTTAGATTGGTTATCCAGATGTATACATGAAGTAAGTATTTAAAAAACTTACAATTTTTTCACCTTTGTCATTAATTTCAAAGGGGGAGTAATGAATGTGTGAGGAGAAGTGTATATATATGCAAATAAATATATAGTATATGTTAAGAGAAGAAAATATAAAGTTTTTTGATGTTAGTCAATTTTGAGTAACTTAGCCACATTCCTTTGTTTCCATTAATGAAAAAGGGGGCGATTATTGGAAAGTTGACTCCTAGGAATTATATGGCCTACTTTGTGTTTTCATTATGGCAACAAAGTCATATGAAGTTTTGACAGTAAACTATGAAGTGAAAATTGACTAAGTGTAGAAGACCAAATAGAATAGTGACTTACAGTCGATCAGAGCATCAACGCACGTGCATACGACCACATCAAGATATGCGCATTTAGACTTAATATATATGGTATGTTGTTATTCTTATCCTATACACGCATGGTATGGAATGTCAGTACGGACAAGTTACAAAAAGAAAAAGTACACTAGCAGTTCAGAATATAGAGTATGAAGCTGACTTCATGATTTTGATTAGCGTGTAATATTTTGTTATGTAAAGGCTAAGAACCTATTGTAATAAGTTTTTAATCATATATTAAACATTTTTGTAAACACACTTAAGCCAATTTACTTGGAAGCATTATGTATTATGTTTTTTGGCCGACTATGGTCTTGTTTTGGGTCGCGTCTATTCAGGCATAAAGATATATATATGTAATGCAAAGATACATTTGAAGTGTCATCAAAATAGTTAGAGAAGATGTATACAAAATCAGTATGAGATAGATCCCTTAAAGAAGTTAAGAGCATAAGCGTGTAACTGGAACTGATCAGACATCTGTGTCACATATAGTAGTTCACTTTTGGATATAGTGTATATCTATTCTCAAGAGGTTGTAGCCTTCTTTCTCATTGAGAAGTGAGCTCTTGGATAGTGAGTACTCACCCCTAATAGGGTTTTTTAAAAGACTCCTAACAGTTTCAGACCCTTAACTAGGTCATTGTACTTACATTATAAAGACGGCTCCTAATAGGGCAAAGGAACTCTAACAGGTTCATTATACTAGTGCAATATTTGTGGATACTAATTCCCATTGGGGTTTTCCTCTAATCAAGGTTTCCCCGTATTCATATCTTGTGTTATGTGATCTTATGTTAAGCTTCAAGTGTTATATGATTGATTTATATTTAAAGTTTCTGAAATTGAATAATTAGCTAAACATTGATTCACCCCCCTCCCCCCTCTCAGTGTTTCCAACAATTGGTATCAGAGCCTGGTCCTCTGAGAGAAAATTTTAACCACTTGAGGAGATCATGGATTCAGAAGAATTCAAACATCTAAAAAAGAATCTTGAAGCAGCCCTTGAAGATCTAGACAGATCTGAGAAAGAAAATGAAGAACTTAAACTAAAATTTGATGGCTCACAAATGCTTATCAAGAAACTAAGGAAAAAACTAAAAGATTTCTCCACCAATGATTTGAAACTAAATGAAGAGAACATGTCTCTAAAAGATAAGATAGAAGAATTGAATGATCGTTTAACTGATAGATTAACAACTATTGAAGAAAAGAAGAAAGAAAACAAACAGTTGGATGAAGAACTCATGCAAGACAATATGAAAATCTTGGAATTAGAAAATATCAAGAACAAAATTGAATCTAAATTATCAGGAGAAAAAGACAAGATTGATAAACTAGACACAAGCTCTGATCTGATTCAATCATAGCTCTATGCACAAAAGATAAAAGGTGATACAACTTGTATGGGATACAGTTTATCTCAAATTGAGATCAACTCATTACAAGAAAGAAACAAAGCTCAAACAGAATCTTCAGAAGAAAAGAGAACTGAAAATCATGAAGAGACTAAAGCAGAATCACCAAAAGATAAGAACAAGGAAGTCAACTGTACTTTCTATGCCTGTAACAAGCATGGACACTTGGCAAGAGATTGTAAGAATGTAAGACCCTTCAATGGTTATTGTTACTCCTATAATAAGTTTGGTCATAGGGCTATTCATTGCAGAACAAATCAAAGAAATCAACCACAATTGAACCAAAGGAATCAAACTCAATTCAATCAGAGAAATCAACCTCAAAGAAACTTGCAGAACATTACATGTTAGATATGTAACTACAATGGACACATAGCCAAGCAATACAACATGATGAATAACAACATCAGACCTCCTATCATTTGTCACTCATGTGGAAAAGTTGGACATATCTCAAGGTTTTTCAGATCAAGAACAAAAGGACAAGAGAATCCCAAGAAGTCTTTGTTTGAAGAATCAGGAGAAGTCAAGTTTGTGGAAGCTAAAACTAACTCAGATAAAATATGGGTTGAAGTAAAGAAGGATAATGAAGAGAACAAGGTAGCAGATGCATCCTCAGTGGACACACCTTCTACTTCTGAATAGTTGACCCTCATGGTCTTAGGGGGAGCTATTCTAGCTTTGAACCCCTGCGTGGTTGGTATACTCACTTCTGAGTATGCGCCTATGGATTCATGCATGTATTCACAAATTAAGGTTGTATGCATTCATGCATTTCCTTGACTTCATCCAGAACAAATTTTAAAATTATCTTTGTAAAGCGCTTTATGGAAATGAGCATTAAATGCAATTGATCTTTATATAAATTGGCAAAAGATCTTAAAAACCTCACTTTGCATTTGAGATTGAAGCATTCAGAAAGCAGATAAGAATCAAGCATCAAAGCACTACATCTTAAAAGATTAATTAGGTTGTGAATGGATTAACGATTGGATTGAAATCCTAGCAGTCGCGTCATTTTAGAATCGTCGTGAAACCCTACTTAACCTAGTTGCAAGTAAGTATGATAACCCCTGTTGTATTCAATATTGCTGAGAGGAAGAGATTTTTTTTAAGAAGCATCCATTCAAGTCCATACTAGATGATGTAGAAGGAGCATTCTCTAGGACTCCGCTTGGATTCATACATGTAGAAGACATCTGTGCATATGTTTATTGCAAGAAGGAAATAGTTGGAGACAACAACATTGCATCTCTCATGGGTTCTATGATGAAACCAGACTATACATTCAAGGATGAATATGTGCATCTCATTGATAACCCTATCTTTGAGTATTCAAATGCGCACAAGTTCTATGAGCCAGAATGGGTGAAGATATTACTAAGCAGGATACATGATGATCTATACAGGATAGGTGAGGTTCCTATCCACATCACTGTAGATCTAATTCATGAGATGACTGGACTTCCCAAGACCAGACCAACTCTTCCTACTGGCAAGGATGTCAAGAAGCGGGTTGAACAAGTCTGCTTATCTAGAAGTGATAGGCACAACATGACTGTTGATCCCATCATGGAGAAAGACATAAAAATACTCACTATGATACTTGGATACAAGTTTCAGCAAGCAAGCAGACTGAATAGTGTGTCTGTAGCAATAGTTCTGACAGCAATAAGGATAATAAGAGACAACACTCAATACAATCTCTGTGAATTATTGCATGCACAGTCGATATAGAATATCAAAGCCATTAAGCATGACAAGAGCAAGATATTCAAGTTTGGCTCTTTGATCATCTATTTGTACTTCCACATTGTTGGTAAAGTTGCAAATCTTTACCTAGATAGGAGCAATCCTACTATGTCTCAAATATCTCTAAAAGCTACATCAGAGAGTAGTGCAAAAGACTCTATGTACATGGATATCAAAACTTTCAGGATCAAGATGCAGAAGAGGTTCAGGATACCTGAGAAGATAGTTGAGAAATAAAAAGAGACCATATGCTTCATGGTGGAAACTGACTATACTTGCATGGAGGCAGTTGAGCCTAGGACAAAATGGATTCACCCTCTTGGTTATGAAGTTGAAGAAAATGTTTTGGAAGGTTATGCACAAGTCCTCCTATGTGCGGCCAAGGATCCCTACAAACCTAGATGGGGCACTTACAAAGAAAATAAAAATCAAGTTGACTTTGTCTTATACAGTGCTGAAAAAAAAAGGAAGGCATCAAGGATTACCTCAAACATCCTAAAATTTCATGGTGTCACACAAGAAGATCTTGACAGACATAGAGAAGCTAAGATTTCCAATGAGCTTGAGAAGACTCCCATAGAAGTTAAAACATAAAATACTGATGATATACCTAAGAAGAAGAAGAAGAAGAAGAAGAAGAAATCAAATGAAGATACATCTACGCCATCAACTACCATTGATCTGGAAGCATCTCCACCATCATTACCTAGCAAGATGGCTAGAAGGAATAAGCAAGTTCCCACAAGTCATCCATCCTCAAGAACTATAAGGAGCAAGGTAAAGAGCACACAAGCCCCTCCTGAAGCAGGTTTCAGACCTAATCTTAATGTCTTAAGGAACAGAATTGTTAATGAAGGAAGACTAGAATCTCTCAAGAATGTATATGAAAAATATCAAGAGTTAGAAAAATCAGAGATTCATTCTATGATCATCTCTCACATGATTAAGTTCAAAAGGATAGTATTGGAACTCAAAAATATCATACCAAACAAGGTATGGAACATACTTGATATGTTAAAGAGGAAAGCAATTGAAGAGGATATGAGGATAAGAGAAGAAACATTGGATAGTCTTCTCTCAGTGTGCTCACATGATGAGAAATTCATTTTGTTGGATTTAGTAAAGCCACACCTAAGAACCAAAACAAGAATTTTCCATATCATGAACAAGGAGTATGATCTGGTCGGTGAAGAGAATCATAAATAATTTGAGCGGGTATTTTTGGATAGACATATGTATCCATCAATGAAACCCATAGCTAAGGCAACTCCAGTTCCTCCTAAATAGGTTGCAGAACTAGTAATTCAGAATGCACCTAAGACAGGTCCACAGGTGTCAGCACCCTCAGTGTCAATAACTTCTAATACAACAAAAGATTCAGAGGATACTATAGTGATTGATAATATCAAGATATCCATGACATCCTCTGATAATGATATGGACAAATTTGATAGAGAATTTGTAAGCACTGAAGGAACAAAGGAGGTATGCACTAATGATGCATCCTTACAACAAGATGAAGTCCCTCTAATGATTCAACAGATCTAAATAAAGAACAAGACAATGAAACTAATGAGATACCAACTATGGAAATACCAGTAAAAATTGAGTGCATGGATACTAGTCAGAATACTATATTCACACCATCCATTCAACCATCAAACTCATTGTTGTCAAGTTTAACTCTTGACTCAGCAAGTCTTGATGCTTGGGGAGAAGAAGACCTAATCAAGATCACTGTTCTAGCCATGGAAAAGGCCAAAGAGAAATAGGTTATGAGGAATCCTCTCTTCTTGAAATCAATAAAAAATTTGAATGACCTAGTACCTGCGGACAAGAAAGTATCAAAAATTCAATCAGTTGATGATGTGGATAGTATTCTAACAAGCTTCAAAGAACATTTTACAAGATTAGTAGACTTGGATACTAGAATTGTAGAAGATGAGTACAAAAAGGAAAGATTGCATGAATTGGTAAAGAATTTTTCCTTAGACTTAAAGTCATTGAAGATCGGTCAGTCTATGTTGAAAGAGTTGGTAGCTAAAGGAAGAAATGTAATAGCTAACTGCATGGATAGAGTGACATTCACCTTTGAACATATCAAGAAGATAGAAGAGGCAGATATTTTGGTTGAAAGTATTAGAAAATTAGTTGAAACAACCACACAAGACATAAACATCTACAATAGTGTCTATCAAGGTCAGCTTGACAAGATTGAAAAGGAAAAATTTGAGAATAATAAGATAAGAATCAGGTAGACCCAACTGAGAAATGCACTAGCGCCCTCCTTAGCAGTTCTGGATGAGAACATCAAAAAAATTGATGCCACAATTTTCACATATGATCAAGGTCCCTACATGGACTTGATAAAAATAGAGAAGCTCACTTATGCTATATGCGCACATCTCCAGACATTTGATACAATAAAGGCATTCTAGCAGAAAGAGATCTAGTCTCTTCAGATTGGTTATCCAGATGTATAGATGGAGTAAGTATTTAAAAGACTTAAAATTTTGTCACATTTGTCATTGATGTCAAAGGGGGAGTAAAGAATGTATGAGGAGAAGTGTATATATATGCAAAGAAATATATATTATATCTTAAGAGAATAAAATATAATTTTTTTTGATGTTAGTCAATTTTGAGTAACTTAGCCACATTCCTTTGTTACCATTAATGACAAAGGGGGAGATTGTTGGAAAGTTGAATCCTAGGAAGTATATGGCCTATTTTTTGTTGTCATTATGGCAACAAAGTCATATGAAGTTTTGACAGTAAACTATGAAGTGAAAATTGACTAAGTGTAGAAGACAGAACAGAACAGTGACTTACAGTCGATCAGAGCATCAACGCATGTGCGTATGACCACATCAGGATATGCACATTTAGACTTAAGATCTATGGTATGTTTTTATGCTTATCCTATACATGCATGGTATAGAATGTTAGTATAGACAAGTTATAGAAAGAAAAAGTACACTAGCAGTTCAAAATACAGAGTATGAGGCCGACTTCATGATTTTGATTAGCGTGTAATATTTTGTTATGTAAAGGCTAAGCACCTATTGTAATAAGTTTGTAATCTTATATTAAACATTGTTGTAAACACTCTTAACCCAATTTATTTGGAAGCATTGTGTATTATGTTTTTGGGCTGACTATGGTCTTGTTTTGGGTCGCGTCTATTCAGGCATAAAGATATATATATATGTAATGCAAAGATACATTTGAAGTGCCATCAAAATAGTTAGAGAAGATGTATAGAAAAGAAATATGAAGATATCAGTATGAGATAGAGCCCTTAAAGAAGTTAAGAGCATAAGTGTGTAACTGTAACTGATCAGACATATGTGTCACATACAGCAGTTCGCTTTTGGATATAGTGCATATCTATTCTCAGGAGGTTGTATCCTTGTTTTTGATTGAGCAGTGAGCTCTTGGATAGTGAGTCCTCACCCCTAATAGGGTTGTTTAAAAGACTCCTAACAGGGTCAGACCCTTAACTAGGTCATTGTACTTACATTATAAAGACTACTCCTAACAGGGCAAAGGAACTCTAAAAAGTTCATTATACTAGTGCAATATTTGTGGGTACTAATTCCCACCGGGGTTTTCCTCTAATCAAGGTTTCCTCGTAATCATATCTTGTGTTATGTGATCTTATGTTAAGCTTCAAGTGTTATTTGATTGATTTATATTTAAAGTTGCTGAAATTGAATAATTAGCTAAACAATGATTTACCCCCCCCTCCCCCTGCCCCCTCTTAGTGTTTCCAACAAAGGCATATTTAGACACTCTATGGCTCATTTCCTGAGGTAGAGTGAATGTATGTGATTTTGGAGAGCAAGAAAGGAAGCTTTTGTGAAAACAGTGCACAGTCGACTACTTTACAAGCTTTTAGTGTTTGAATGGATTGAATCTTGAGATCTACCTATGAATTCATGTTTTAGGGATTGTTTTAAGACTTTTTCATTTAGAGTGTCAATCATTTTGACTTGATCTTTTAGCAGTAGGAAAATTTATTCTAACTAGGTAGTTTGTTGGTCTCATTCAGTCAGTTTTTGGTTTCATGGCTCCCCCATGAAATCCAACCATGGAAAACACAAAAGTTTGAATGAAATTCTTAGGGGAGCCACTCTACATAGTGTATATAGAGGTATTAAGTTAGGAGAGGTGTTTAGCTATTTATAAGGTCATGCCCTAGGCAAGTTAGGACAGCCTAGCTAGAGGATGATAGAGGTAAATCCATTTGCAGAGACAAGGGAATGTAATGGAGAACTAAAAAAAGTGTCGTCTTAGTGAATTTAGGGTCTCATAGGTCCCTAGTGTCGATCTTAAAGCCTAATCAATCCATCTGAATTGAGTTTTGAGGAGAAATCAGAGAGTTGCTAGTAGAGAGCCAAAATAGGCCTAAAAGCCCTACTTTCTAGGACAATGATGTACTAATAGTTTGGGAACCTTAGAACTTATAAATATTTTAGGTCTCCCAAAAGGGTATCTAGATCCTTGATTATTTTTGGAGGTTGTGTGTAATTTTTTAGAGTTAATCTGGAAAAACCCTTTGGATAGGGCTAATAGGATCATTAGGCCTAATAGGACAGTTTGAAGGCAAATAGAGAACTCGACCAAATTAGGTTTGAAGACTTATAGGATTGGAGTGGTATGGATGTATAATGAACAATATGAGCACATACATGGCCCTTGTAGCAAGAGGGAAGTTGGTATGAATAATTTGGCATTGAAATTCTTCAAGCCATAAAAACCATTGAGACAAAACTATGAGATAATTGTCCCTTAGAGTGAAAACACAAAATTGAAGACTCCTAAAGAAACATTAGGAGTGGTCTTAGGTTCAATACCTATAGAATAGAGAGTTCCTAAAGAGATTTTGGGATCCTAAGTGGACTAGGGAGAACAACACCTAGTCTAGAGCATTGTGTAAGCACACTCATAAGGTTACTTATATGAGTTGCTTGCAGAGCTGTTGACATAGACTATAAGATTGTTAAGAAAGTAGTACAATATGACCTATCTGAGCTATTACAAAGGAAATTTGAATAAAATATGAAGACCATCCAATCAACACGGTCAAATACATGTAAGTTTGGTTTCCTAATACTATGCACATTCTTCTACCTATAAAATTTATTTCCATCCATTGGTACAGTGAAATGAAAGTCCAACCAACCAATTAATATGCAAATCAATGATATAATTACAAGCCTAGGAAAAAAATTTGAACCAGTCATGAATGAATATTTTGCAAATTTTAAGGCTAGGATGGAAAAGAGGACTAGAATTCCACTAAAATTGGTAGATAAGTACAAAGATGATATTTTTTTCATAGTAGAGACTGATACTACTCTAATAAAGGTAGTACAACCAAGGATAGCATTTCTACCTCTGTTTGAATATAAATTTGATATTGATACTCCATCTGAGGCCATTAAAAATTTGTTGAATGAGCCTATTGGCAAATTTTCCATGAGATTTGGCACATTTGATGAAGCCCAGACCCGGATATCTATAGGTCTACAAGTACAAAAGATGAGAAGGAAAAAGACAAAGATTATGAAGATATAGAAGAGAAAATTTTCTATAACAAATGAAGAATTAGAAAAATTTGTATATGATATCGAGGAGGATACCTCAGTTGGTAAAGATGATGAACCTGAACATGATGCTGATACCACCAAATCAAATGAAGAACAAGATAAGGAAACTAAGGCCAAAAGGGGAAAAAGCATAAAGATTGAGTCTCCATCATAGACCAGATCACAATCGGTGACTGTGGATTCCCAACCTTTGAAGAAAGGTATTGCAAAGATAACCAGGCCCTCACTGAAGCTCACTTACCAAACACAAAAATAGAAGGGTACTACCGAGAATCCAGTACTGAGATAGAGGAAAATATATGCAAGGAACAAAGATGACAATGATGATTCTAATGATAATCCAGATCAATTCAAGGTTGTAAATAATAAGACACCTCAGACTATTGATGAGATTGTAGAGGCAATCATAACAACCAAGAAATTATGACATCCCAAGATACATGCATATTCTAATTTGACTACTAAGAACAAGGACATACTCAAAGAAGCAATCATAGGTATAATGGTCAATTTCAAACAAGTTCTAGTTGAATTTTATTCTTACCTTCCTTTCAAGTTATATGATAAGATATCAGCTAAATGAACTTATGCACTTCAAACTGAGAAATATATTAGAGAAGAAACTCTCAGTCTTATTAAAGTTGACTGCACTATTAAATAGATAAATGATATCATGCAGCAATATGCCAAGACATTTCCTAAGAAAGCATGAGCATTGAATATTCTACAAGGAAATATGAAGGAAGTAGATATTGAGAGCATGTGGATATGGAATAAACTATTGAACCCATCAAAGGAAATCCAAGATACAGAGGAAGAGTTAGACATTGCATCCAAAGTTGACACTATGGAAGATCGACCGAGCACAAAACCAATAGATGTTGATAATGCAGATGTTAAAAAAATATTGGATGAAATTCCTCAACTACTGACTAACATGAATCACCCAGAGATCACCATAAATGACATAACTAAAGATGATCCTAATGATAAAGCTAAGGAAATGAGATAGTGAGAGAAACAAGAGAAAATAAAGGTCACCTGAGTAAATGTACTAGGCTAGCTACCTATTTTAGTACAAGCCATTAAAATAGAGAGTGAAGAATAGAAGAAGACACACAAGTAGGTTACAGATACAAATGAAGACAAGGGTGATCAACAAGGTACACATGTCGATCATAGTGGTGGAACAACATAAGGTGATGCACAAAAAGATACCATTGATGCAGAAATAAAAGGTGAAGGTAATACAAAAAACATAGATCATACAGTAGATACTTCTACTATAGATACCAAGTCAGTTATTGAATCACCTCACCAATTCATCATACCGAGTACCAAGAAAGAAAAGCCTGAACCCAAGAAAAAGGCTCAATTAGCATTAACTTTATCTCCTTCATATAGTGTCCAAGGAAATAAAAATAAGAAGAAGAAAGAAAAAAAGAATGACGTTACTTTAGATGAAATCATAGAGATTCTAGCATGGGATCCAAGGATACTTGATCTAGAAACATTGAATAAATATGGTGAATTATACACCAAGAAAACAATACAGGAAAAATTATGGAAAGAACACAAGAATGTACAAGTCTTAGAAGTAGCCAAGGAGATTCTTCAGCAAGTTTTCCCTAACTTAGCTATCAATGAATCCACCCACATCATTGATCAACTTGCACTACTCACTGAGGCCACAAACAAACGTGACATTGATGCCGAGAAAAAATTAAAAGAAAGAGATGAGAAGAAGATACAATACAAGGTCACAGAGGAGATCAGCTAGGTAGTGGTAGTATACAAAGTAAATTTGTGAATGGAATAGAAAATTTAATATCTGAAGCCATCACAATTCTACAGAAGTTATGCACTTTAGATCACTTCACTACCAATATTAGCGAAAAGATAAAGAAGATTGATCAACATCTAAAAGATTGTTCAAATAGTCTATCAACTGAGCAACATGCATGCAGATGCATTAGACCAAGGTAATTCAGATTAACCGGTTGAGACTAGACCTAAAGAAAGAAGAAGAAAAAATTAGAGAACTAAGTAACCAAGCTATAGACAACATTACTACTGCATTTGGTAATGATGCAAAAATATGTGACATTGGAAAAGAACTTGAGTGCCACCCCAGAATTTTTAGTGAAAGACAACATATATGATATGCATGCTCAACTAAACTTAGAGCTATTAACCCTTGAACATTTAAAGGATGAATGGGAGAAGCTACTAGAAACTCTCAAGAACACCCACCCTAATATTTTTGACAAAATGTGAGTTATATTCCTTTTGTCATTATTTTCAAAAAAGGGGGAAACATATGTATACAAGTATAGTATGCGGGATACTATAATTACAAGGAGTTCATATACATATACTGAGCATGTACAAAGGGGGAGTCACTATGTATAATATTATGAACAGTAATAAGTTTTTGATACTAATGCCAAAGGGGGAGAATGTTACTCCAATTGCACATTGAAGTTGTCATTAGTTATCAAGAAGACATAATGGACGGATAGTAACAGAGTCACAATAGGACAGTTGGTATATTCAATGAAGTGCAGAGTTAATTGAGAGCACTAATCACACCCAGAGTTAACTGAGTACAGTGATACCCAAGCTGACAGACTTTACCAAGCAGCAGACAACACTGAGCACCAAGAGACAAAAATAACTGAGTGGACCAGAGGCCACATAAAATTTTGTTATGGCACATCATTCTATGTAAAAACTATTTTTCTGACCTAGATAACAATTTACATGATTAAGGAGAACATTAGTTGTTTAAGTCTCCTATGTTAGATGATCAAGGTAAATTATGTACACCATTGATCTTAGGGTAGGGATGTAATTGTAAAGCCCTAATTAGGTCATAGAATTTGATATATAAATGTATAGATGTTGAATTTTTTAATGTATGTTGATCAATAAATGATCAAGTAGCCTCCATACTACAAACATCAGAGATCACACAAGGTATTTCAAGGATAGAGACTACATAATAGAAATCAGTTTTCAGAACTAAGGCAAGGCTACCGAGAAGAAAAGAGAAGGTATTATCATTCACCTTAAGGTGGTATGTTTTGTGCACTTAATGGATCTGTATCAGCAATATTGAGATTGTATATGTTTCAGATCAAATTTATGTTACTCTCTAACAATTGTAATAGACCTTGAAAATATCTTAACAGAGTAGACTTAAATTTCTTATTGTAAATCTCTTAACCGAGTGCACACATACTTTGTGTTGAAAAATCCTCACATGAGGTAGATCTAATAAATCTTATTGTTACTCCTAAGAGGGTAAGATCATCAGAAGTGATCATTCTTTATAAGCTTTAACCACAGTTTTGTGGGTCTCATCCCCACCGCAGTTTTTACCTTCTAATAGGGGTTTTCTGCGATTCCAAAATACTAGTGTCATGATTACTTAATTTCATGTGTGTGTATTTTTTACTTTACATACATTTACATTTCAGTAGTGATTCTATATTTTTGGTGTATGCAATCTACTCAGTCGGTTAATACATAACACTGGTTACAAATAATTGATTAAATTTTTTTAAGGGTATTGATTCACCCTTCCCCTCTCAGTACACATCCTTTCCATTACCCCAATAAAGGTGAAATTTCCATGATTTCGTTTACCTTTTTAGGGTCCACCTCAATTACTTTAGCTGATACAATAAACCCTAAGAGCTTCCCTGATTGGACTCCAAATGCATATTTATTTGGATTGAGTCTTAGTTTAAATTGCTCCATTCAATCTAGTATCTTCCTCAAGTCTTCAATGTGATTCGTTCTTACCTTTGAATTTTCTAATATATTTTCCATGTAGTCCTCCATGTTTATGTGTATCATGTTGTCGAAGATTGTCATCATAGCTCATTGATACGTAGCTCTAGCATTTTTAGCCCAAATGGTATGACATTCCAGCAAAATGTTCCCCATGCGCATGTAAATACTATCTTTTCCTAGTCTCTGGGATCAATCTTTATTTGGTTATAGCCTGAGAATCCATCCATGAGAGAATACATCCGATATCCTACTCTAAGATCTATAATCATATCAATATTGGGTAGTGGAAAATTGTCTTTAGGGAAATCTTTGTTTAAGTCCCTAAAGTCTGTGAAAATTTTAATAGACTTATCTATTTTAGAAACTGGTACTACATTAGAAATCCATCCTGCATAAGTGATGACACTTATGAATCCATCCTTAAAGATTTTTTCCATCTCCACTTTCACCAATAATGCCACATGTGGGTGCATCTTTCTTAGTTTCTATTTGACTAGCTTAATTCTAGGAGCTATAGATAAGTGATGCAATATTAATTCAGGATCTAGTCAAGGCATATCAGTATAAGACCATACAAATTTTATCTTCTTCTCTTTGAGGAACTCAGTAAAATGTGTCTTTTCTTCTTCTGATAAGTAGTGTGCTAGGTGAACAAATTGAGGATCTTCTACTATTCCAAAATTAATTGGTTGTGTTGTCTCTATCTGTACTGAAGATCTTTCTTGAAAGTTCTTAGGGGGGATATCAATGATCTCATTTTTTGGTGCCTCTAAGAGGTTTTCACCATTAGATGCATCTTTTATTTTTACTATTTTAGAATGTGATACTCCCACAACATGGTTTTCACCATCAGTTCTTTGTTTCTTTTTATTTTTCAATTTGTGACTAAGAAACTTGATATCCTCCTCTATTAGGTTCATGCTCCTTGCATTGGTGGAAGAGTGATAGGGTTCACAAGCATTTAGATAACATACTAGAGTATAGTCATTGGGAAATTTCATGATAGGAGTAGGGTTTGAGTCATTCCAATCAATAAGGTCAAGGTTCACCAAGGATAATTATTTAGAGGTTTGTAAGGACAACATCACATCAACATCAAAACTATTAACAGACAAGACATGTTCTGTTAAGTCAGCTTCTATATCATTTAGATCATGAAGACTCAAATAATTATTATTAGGGTCATTGTTAGTGATGTGCAGACCTAACACTAGTGAATCATCATTTGAGCTTTCTATTTCTTCTCTTATCATATTGAAACACATATCTTGTATCCTTTGAAGTTCTTCTAGACCTAGTAAGACACTAGTGTCTTCATCAATAATCCTAGGCATCATTGTCTCATCCAATTTTGTGACAACATTAGTGTTATGGGAAGTGTTAGAACTTTCTCCTCTCTCCAATAGAGGTGTAAATTTATTAATTACATCTACCTCAATATCCATGGTAGCATCAAACATGTGATCCTAGTCATAATCATGTGATTCTATGATATCGTCATCAGATCTATTTTAAAACTTAACAACAGTTATTTGATGTACCCTATTAGCCATTTGTGGATCAAAGTATGGTAAATCTAGGACATGTGAAATTTTCACCAATTTCCCCCATTTAGGATGTACATATTGTTGTTGAGGTATTTCTTCATGAGATTATTCTATTTGTTGGCCTTCTGGAGATTCTTCTTCTTCTTCCTCTACTTCTTGGACATTGGTTTGTGACAATAAAGGAACATGATGCTCTAGTTTTTCTCCAAAAGTAGGTACATATCTTTCTCCTTGATATTCTCGATCCTCAATACCAAATTTTAGTAATATTTCATATGTCCAAGGTATGAGTTATGTTTCTTCCTTTTCTTCATCACTTCCTTTATCAAATATCGGACTATCCCTCGAGGTGGGGTGTTATGAATTGTTATTTAAACCTAACCTTGTTTTGGATTTGGTGTCTCTAAATTCCAGGTGTATAGGCTCAATGAGTCATTTCTCCTTATATCGTGAAGGTCCCTTCCCTTTGTATCCCATTTTATTGAGAAGGTCATAACCTTTTCCATACTTTTTGGGAGATATCTCAACATGTTTTACTTCATTTTCTCTCTGTTCCTCTTTATAGAGCCAAGCCAATACTACTTTATCTTCATTTTCATCCTCTTGAGAAGTAGAGGCTTTAACCATACCAGTTAGTTTATGAATGTGTTTTTCTTTTGATATAGCAGGTTTGAAAGAGGAGAGGGTTTCCCATAAGATCTTGGAGACACCAGAATATTAGCCACTAATGGTGTCATGCCTATTTTTTATTCCCTTGTGTTAGTTTCTTCATGTTTTAGTGTCTTTCCAAAGCTTATCATCACCATGTCTTTAGAGGTTTCATCTATGAATTCTTTTGGGACTTCCTTATTGTGAGGAATCACACTATCTTCTTTAACATTGTTGCAACTGTAGCTTGAATCTACAGGATTTGTGGATTTGTGACTTCCACCCATTGTGTGGGAACTTGATAAATTGGTGGTAAGTTGATGGAACTACTTGCATTTCATGTATCCAAGGCCTTCCTAGTAATATGTTATAGGCCAATGGTAGATCAAGAACTTAACAAATCACATTGCATTCAATTGGTCCTATTCTTATTGGTAAAACAATTAGACCTTTGGATGATCTTTCCTCTTCATCATAAGCCTTGATGGTTATCTTACTTCTTGAATCAATTGTTTTCTTTGAAATACCCAATTTATTGATCAGATTGAGAGTACATATATTCAACCCCTGTGCCTCCATCTATCAATACATGTTTTACACAATGTTTATGGATCAAAAATTCAATGTGAAGGGGTTGATTATGGGGATGAGTCAAGATTTGTCATCTTCCTCTGAAAAGGAGAGGTAATGTGGAGCTGATATGTGATTGACCATTCCTTAGAACTTGTCTACATCTATGTCTTTTGGAACATTTGCAGAATGTAGGGCTTCTTCAAGAACTTCCCTTTGCACTGAAGAGATCTTTAATAACTCAAACATAGCAATTTGAGCCGAGGTCCTTTGCAATTGGTCTACCAATTTATAGTTAGCAGATGGTATAGGAATTGTTTGTCTTGACATTGCTGGTTTAGGAATTTTGACAATAGGTGTTTAGATGGTGTTGACTGTTTGGACGAATAATTAACTCCTTTAATCATGATTTTTGCTTGGCTTCGAGTTACCACATTCAGATATGTTGATTTTTCTTTGACACCTATGATAGTGATCACATTGATTGATTCATTTTTTATGTCCAACATATTTATCACATTATCATTATGAGAATAGGTGTAATTGACTTTATTTCCCTTTCCTTTAGAGGCTTCTCCTTTTTCATAGTTGGGAAATGGTTTACTATACATCATGTGATCTTCATTAGATGTATGTCCTTCCACTTTGATCTTTCCTCCCTCGATGAGGTCTTGTATAATGTGTTTGAGTTTAGCACAGTCATTATTCTTGTGTCATTTATTCTTATAGAAGTCACAATAGACATTATCATTCCACCACCTTGGTTTTACTTCTGGTTCCCATGGTTTTGACTCTGGTACAGTGAGAATTTTGTTATTAAAGAGAGTATTCAAAACTGTCTAAAGAGGTACTCCTAATAGAGTAAATGTTCTTTGTGGTCTAGATGTCCATGGTTTACTCTTGTTGGTATTAGTGTTTTCTCTTGGTATTGTGGTTGTTACCTTAGCTTCTTTGTTTGCTTGTAGGCTATTTTTGAGATTAAAAATATCTTGTTTAACGTGTGTATTCAAGGCTTCAACCACTTGATCACTAACAACATTCTTGTTCTTATTCCACCATTTAGGTTTGTTGTTATAGTTGTTAGATTTATTGTCACTTTGGAGTGTGATCTCTCCTTTCTTTACCATAACGTCTTCAACATGAATAGCGTTCTTGATCATTCTGTCCAAACTAGGATAATCTTGTATTTGTAGAGCATATTTCATTTCAGGTACTAATTTATTGACAAATATTTCCATCTTTTTAGATTTAGGTATTACTCTTTAGTACCTTGCAAATATTCTCCTCCACCGTTGCAAAAAGTGTGTGAACGATTCACCCGTTCATTGTTTTGTGTTTCAAATATCCATCATGGTAATGTTGTGTTTTATGTTGTATGAGTAATGTTGGATAAATATTTGAATAAACTCCTCAAAAATTTACACACTTGGTGTTAGCTTGGAGAACCATTCCATGACACTTCAACCTAGACTGCCCAGAAATAGCCTCATCAAGTAGGTTGGTTCGTGCATGTATTCGATGCTTAGGGAACAAAATTATCGAACATGATTATGTGGATCTGTTTCTCCCATGTATTTGTCCTATTTGGGTCGTGCCATGTTACGTGGGAATGGAACCATGCTTATGCTCTTGTCAAAAGGAAATGGACATATGTGTTCCAAAGAGTATTTCTTCATTTGTTTAGTCTTCTCTTGCTTGAGTGTTGCAAGTTTCATTTGCATTTGGTAAAATTTACTTGTGAGTATGGAAATAGGTGTTTGTACTTCTTTTTATTTCAGTCTCTCAAAATCATATTCTTTAGTAATTTTGACTCCAAGAGAAGCTAAATGAAGGAAGTATTTTTCTTTGTCTTCACCAATGATTTTTTCCAAAGCTCTTTGAAACCTCCTACTTTTCTTGAGTTTGTTATATTCTTCTTCCGATACATCTTCATCACTATCCAAACCAAACAAAGGACAACCATGATTTCATTCTTCTTTACTTTCCCTTTCATCATTGTCTTGGCTATATTCATCAAAGACAACACTCAATTCATGATGAGGTGCATCCATTTCAGGTGAGTCTTGATCAAAGAGAGGATTTCAAGATGTCTCTCTTTGTTGAAACTTAAGTAGTCCTGGAGGTCTCTCTAAATTGTCAGCAATGTATTGTTTACATCTTGTGTTAACCATGAAAGCTAGGTCTCAACTTTGTCGAAAGAGTTTCAATTGTGTCAAGAGGATTTATGAATTGTCCAAATAGGTGTGTCCAAGTTGTGAAAAATATGTTTGATTGTTTGATTGTTTGAATTGGTTCATTCCAGCGTTAGAGGGTTATAATGTCATGCCCAAAAGTTGGGCAAAAATACACGAACAAAAATTTTTAATAACGCACATAAACAGGGTACCCAAACAAACATAATGGTAACATGTGCATGCAAAACGGTGCATGGGGTAAATAAAAAATTAGAATAAGTCTCAAGGAGAGGAATAGCTTTCACAGCTATCCTAAGGGATGTCTACGCTCCAAACTGGAACTTTGCGCAAACCGAGGAAGTTGATCGAAAGTTAACCAAAGTTGACCAAAAGTCAACTAGAGTTGACCTAGAGTCAACTATACATTGAAAAGGTGAATGGAACAATTAGGGTTCACTTAGACCCAAAGGAAGAGTCGTACATGCAAACTGAGACGGTTTTGACTAAAAGTCAACTAGGGTTGACCAAAAGTCAACTGTGACTTGAAACACGAGAGAAGGGGTCTCTAAGGCCTACTAAGCGCTAGGGAAGTCGAGGGTGCACAAAATGAGACAGTTGACCAAAAAGTCAACCCATGTTGACCAAAAAGTCAACTGTCTCCAAAAAGGTTCAAAAGAAAAACCCTAGGGTTCAAATACCCCAAGGAGCACTGGGTTCCAAAATCGAGGCCAATGGACAAGGTTTGAACCAGGGTTGACCGAAAGTCAACTGTGTACGTCATGGGTCAAGGGTAGCGATAATGTCCCTAAAGACGTATATCGTGAATCTAAAGGGGGGAATATGACCCCCTGATAACAATAAAGAAGGTTAACTAAAAGATTAATTCTAAAACGATTAATCTAATAAGACCTTAAATTCCTAAATCATATATTTATCTTCAATCATCAAAGTCTTTATCTAAAAGCAAATTCTAACATTGAATTTATTAAACACATGACTTTTTAAATTAAATTATCCTAAAGTTATAAAGAAATATTAAATTCATTCTACTCTAACATTATAAATTAATTCATTTATATTAATTAAACATCCTAAACTAATAATATAATCAAAACTTTAAATGAAAATGAATATATATAAAATTTCATATAAATAAATCAAATATGTTTAAACAATCTAATTAGTGAATCAAATAAAAATAAAAAATAAAAGAAATCTAATCTAAAAAATTAAAATATCCTTATGTTAAAGCAAATCTAATTCCAATCTTACAAATACAAATAAACATAACATCCTAACTAAAATCAAATAAAACCCTAGCTCAAAAATCGCTATGGGAGTTTGAGTTGACCGGCGGTGGATGATGGGAAGCGGCGCGGTGGAAGGGTCGGTGGTGGTGGCCGCTTGGCGGTGGCACCACCAGCCGTGCGGAGGGAGCCGAGAACAGGGTGGGTGGAGACAAGGGGGGGCCAGCCGGCACCGGTCGGCGGTGCCACCCCCACTGTGTATACACAGTGGGTGTCCCGTGGTCGCGCGGCCCCCACGCGAGACACTGCCAGCGCCATCGGGTTGGGGGGGTTTCAGCCCTCCCCAACGTTATTTTGATTTTGATTTTATTTTATTTTATACAAATCTGCCCCCCTAATAAAATGTTTTATAATTTTTTTTTTAAAAGAAGGGTTACTAACTATAAATTAAATAATATATAAATGTTTTTTTTTTTAATTTAAATAAAATGTCTCTGGTGAAAAAAAAACAGACTGTATCTTACCAAACAGCGGCCATATGAAATTTTTTTTTTCAAAAAAAACAACAACATGGGCACACTCTATAATTCGTACTCCACATCTTAGTGGAAGAAAATTTAAAATTCATGTTTTTTTTTTTTTTTTTTTTAAAATAATT
>MU224677.1:2574654-2602279 GCA_018584345.1 Thuja plicata | reverse complement strand
CATGTCTCTTTATATAGACAGGACCTTGGTAAGCATAGGTATATACATAGGTTCCAGAACTGGGTCCCTGATTTAGATCCATGGTCAACTCTTCCTGCACACTCAATGCACACATCAGTAGATCCAACACAACATAATGTCAATAATATATGTAGCATATATACCACATTGCATTAAGAACTGAAATATCCTAGCATCGGTTTCCTAAACCATTTCCATCATATTACATTATTACATTTAGATTTATATTAAAACATCAACATAAGCTGAAACTAAATCAGAACATAAACATCTCAAAGGTACCCTGATTACAAAATCAAGTGCTGAATATATAACATAGGATTCCACCGATCCTCAAAAGTACCAAAAAGTCTCGCTGATAGTCAAAGTATGTCAAAGCATAAACTGCTGAAAGAATGAAACAAAATAGTAAACTATAACAGTCTAGTGTAGGTCTCACATATAATTCCTTAATAGTGAGTTGGGAATCAATAATATTTGTTTGGTAAAGTGACAAAATGATTTGGGATCAATTGAAAGTATCCTAAATGACATGGAAGGTAGACTTCCAATTAAACTAAGAAACAATGACAGGCAGACCAACAAGAGATACAAGACCATACTGAAGAGAAAAAAAAGGTATCCAAAGCTACATCGTTTTTGAGTGTGAAATGTGTGCAAGTTCCCTCTATCCTAGATGCAATTGACTAGATGCAAGCCTAGATTTGTAGAATACAAGCTTATGCTTCCTGAATGCGAGCTTGTTTACCATATGTGAGCTAGGATTAACAAAAAATGAGCTTGTTTCCCACATGCGATCATGTTTGCTAAATGCGAGCCAGGACTAACCAAAAGTAACTCTCTGATGTGTTTTTAGATTTTTTTCCACTTTGTCTTGAAGTATGTGAAAATTTGTTTGACTCTAGAGTCTTTTTGAGGATTTCTAGTGTTTCTAAACAACATAGATGTTTGTGATTGTCAAAATGTTGTTTTCTTGGGGGTATTTATATTTTCATTTCAATTTTGACACATCAATGAAGTTTGTCAAGGGACCAAACACACACCTATTTCCTAAATTATAGGAATAGAATGAAAATCTTTACTTGTAGACTCAGGTACACACTCATATGCTAATCAGAATACAATCATCACCAAGCACGCAATGGCTCCAATCATATGTCATATTATTTGACTCTAAATGCAAGTGAGAGAAAAAATGATGAGTATCTTGGGGCAATTACTATTTGCCTTGCACAAAGATTATCACCTTTTTGAGATAAATTGGGTAGTTTCAACTACAAATTTTTTTTTATGTTTGGGCATCCATTCGCAACTGTCCCCATATAATTGCACAAGGAAAAATTAAGGTGTATAGCCCTATGACTACTCATAGCATGTCCAAGGAATGATATTCAAAATTCTAAGGACAAAATCAATTACGTCTTCCGAGGCTTTGGCCTTCAAGAAAGCATTTTGATTATAGTGAGATGGAAGGACTGACATTCACGTGTCCTCACTTAAGTCATTCCCGAGGGATTTTTTCCTCAACCGGTAGGCCCTCTGATTTTTTGAAATAAATAAAGAGGATTGGTGTCTTAGGAGTCTAGATTTCTAATTATTCATAAAGAAGAAATGGTAGAAAGTGTGTTAAATTCCTATAAATTACAATAAAAGTTAAGTTGATTGCATGAGGCAACCTATTGGTGCCCAAATCAACAAATTAGATTTCCAATGGACTTTCCAATCTAATAGTGGGAAACCCAAGTGATCTAGCCAACTAACGAGGTTTTAACCAAATTAGGTTTAAAACCCTTTGCATTTATAGCTCTATAAAACCAAGCTTGGTAGGCCTTTTCCTTGAACTTTTTTTTAATTTCCAAGGCTTTTTATAGCAGATAATAGATCCTGAACACTTTCCTCCTCGAAAGTGTGGAAAAGCAATTTGAAAGAACACTTGAACTGAAAGCTATAAGTCACAAATGCTAACTGAAAATATCAATGTATGAAGAATGTTTGTGTGTATATAAATAAAAGAATAGTGCATATGGAAAGATTGTCAAAAAAATGTGAACAATGAATTCAATGACCAAATTCCAACATAAATGCATATCAGTGCCTAATTTCCTCATGGGCAATAGAGTCAATATCATCCAATCCTTTGTGCAACCTCAGAGATAGTTTTGCTAGAAAACTATCACTTCAAAGGTATTATGCAATGAATATGCAACCTCAAAATGAATTTAGAGATATCTCAATAGGATACTACTTTCTCAGATAACAGACTAATTGACTGAGGCCTCAATCAACAAGATTTTAACCATGCAAGATGAGAAAACCAACTGAGAATAATAGTAATGAACTAGATTAGGAAGCATATACATCAAACTATCACTTTGAAGAAGTTTAAATTGGTTTATCTAAGGGACTGATTGTAAATGAAAACATATCTATTCCCACAGGTGAAAGAAAAAGGTCTACTTATCTTATTAATTTTAAAAAATGGTACAATTTAATCCATGTTGCAGTCATTGATCAAAACTAATCCAATCTAACTATAATAATTGTATGATCCTCAGACCCCCATGCATTGATCCTAGTATCCTTATTTATATCAAGTTAAAAGGATGCAAACAAGCTTCATATCAACACGATGGTTGATTTGCTAAACCTAATCACTAAGATCAACAACTGAATAGACACAATTACAATTAAGGATGATTTATCATTATGAATAGTTATCAAAAAAAGAGATAATATGATTAAATAGTGTTGACAAGTGATTAATTTGGGTAATGTGATTCACTTTTTGGTTTTCATTTATGGAAACATATCTAGGTTGAAGATTGATTGTTTTGAAGTTAAGTTTTGGTATGTCCAAAATTGACTAAGTACAGGAACATAGGTACAATATTGTTTTGGATATAGAAGACAGAGATCGATGAATTAAGGCATGCAAGATTAGTGGAAGATAGTATGAATTATGTATGACATACACCTAAGATCGATTTGGATTTGGTTAAGTTTATTTATAAGGATTTGAAGATAGACAGACAGTAGAGAACAACGACACAGAGCAGATGGACAACAGCGAAGCATAAGGGAGTATGACTTGGACTCCAGGGAATAAAATTTGTATTTTTGTTATTGATAGTCTATAATTTGATTATGCAAGAGTTTTTACTACGCATTTTATATTTACTATATTAAATGTATTGTGTATTGAAGGCCGACTAAGTACTGTTTGAAATATTCATTCTGTGTAAAGTTAAAAGATATATATGTAAGATCTTTTTTTGTAAAGATTAAGAAGGAATGTATGGAAAATGTAGAAGAGTGAAGTGAAGAGAAAATATGTGAATGGAAGAGAAGAGAATGGTAGAGCCATAAAGGAACTATCAAAGCATATGTGATGCTTGTTTTTGTTCATGACTGAGAACCTTTTGTAACAGAATTACATTGTAAGAGTTGTAAGCTCATTAGCCCCTAACAAGGTGTTGTGAACCTTTAATAGGGTTGTTATTCCTCTAACAAGGAAATTTACTATATAATATTCATCTCCTAATAGGGCTAGGTCTCCTTACAAGGACATATACTTTAGTGCATGCTTGTGGGTATCATCCCCACCAAGGTTTTCCCTTAGCCAGGGTTTCCTCATAAACAAATCATGGTGTTATGAGTTATGTGTTATTTGTTCATGTTCTTTCCTTTACTACAATTGTATGGTTAATGTTCAAGTGGTTAAATAATTTTATTAACTATTATAATACTAATTCATCCCCCCCTCTCAGTATTATTCAATCCTAACAATTGGTATTAGAGCTTTTAGCCCTTGGAGAGAAAGCCTAACAACTTAAGGGAGATTAGAATGGATTTGAATAGTTTATAGGAGAAATTTCAAGCTGCACTTGAAGACCATGATAATGCTAAAGAAAAAAATGGTGAATTGAAGTTTAACATCTGAAGAGCTGGAAAATTCATAAAAAAATTGAAAGAACAACTTGAACTTTCCAGAAGTTAGAGAGAAATCTTGTGGTTGAGATAAAAGAAGACTCGAATGAAGACAATTCAGATCAGGTGAAGCTACTGAAAGAAGAGATTGAGACTCTGAAGCTTGAGAATAAGAATATGGCTAAATAAATATAGGTATAGGAGGATTCTAAGAAGAAAGATGAAGAAACCTTGAACAATGCATTGAATCAAATGAAAGATGAAGTTGATAGGTACAAGAACAAATACTTAGAATTGGGGAGACATAATCAGATTGTGAAAGTTGAACTCGCTGAAGAAAAGAAACATATTGAGACACTTCACACCAGTAGTGATTTGATTGATGAACAACTAGACAAGCAGAAACCTATAGGTGACATGACTGGTATTGGCTTCAATGAAGCTGAATGTTCAAAGAATCAGGAAGAGAAATTAGTTGAGAAGATTAATGCTGAGAAACCATCTATTGAAGAACCTACACAGCATATCAAACCTTTTAGAGGAAGATGCTTTGGTTTCAATAGATTTAGACACATGAAGAAATATTGCAGAGGAAATGACCCTTTTAGAACCTTTTCTGGTTATTGTTTTAACTATAATGAATATGGGCACAAGAAGACAGAATGCAGAAAATCTGGTTATAGACAAGACAATGGAAGAGAACCTACAATGAAGCCTACATGCTACAAATGTAACAATATTGGGCATATTGTGAAGTACTGTAAGTTACAAGTTAATCAATAAATAAGAACTCCTATATGCTCCAAATGCAATCATCTAGGACATATAGCAAAGTCCTATAGGTATAATGGAGTAGATAATAAAAGAACACCACCTCCTACGAAACCTCAGAAGAATGGAAGTGATAATGGAAAGAGTATTGCAGATGTGAAGAGTGATTTTGAAAATTGTTTTAAGAAAGCAAAAGATAGAAATAGAGGTAAGATATGGAAGATTAAAGAAACTAGTGAGACATTAGTTCAAGGAGATTCAGTAGATGCTACTGGATCTTCTCCTGAAGGTAGCAAGACAAAATTGACTTAATCGGCCGATAATGGCCTTAGGGGAGCATTAAATGAAACACATTAGAATTTATCCTTCCCCACAAATCATGTAGTGAGTTCATGCGAACTTGGGAATATGTTGAGCTGACATTGTGGATTATATATCTAAAAGTGCATCATCAGCCGACTTGTATATTTTGATCGCGAGGCTTAGTAGTCGACCAGACAGTTTGGAGTGAAAAAGAAAAGTTATAACCTAACTTGTATAAAGAATCATGTTATGATCTATCTTTCTATCATTTGACAAGGAGCGAACTGAGGAGATCAGAGAGCAGAAGTATTCAGACATTTCTACACCTTCTGTGCATGATCGATCGAAGCATAAACTTGGATTTCCGCATGTGAAAGGTATTCTACATTATCTAAGCTATGGATGCACTTGTGATTTTTGATGTTTTTGATCATCCTAGATACAAATTCAAGAAACATACTTTTAAGTCATGTGAAGAGGATCTAGAAGGAGCATTTTCATAGACCCCTCATGGCGTATTGTACGTAGAAGACATCAGGGCTTATATACATTGTAAGTATGACACATTGGAAGAGGATGATATACTCACTGACATGGAAGATATGACTGAGAACAGAGTCATGAAGGAAGAATGGAAACTTGTCAACCAATTAAGTATAATGAAGATTATGGACTTGTGCAACTTCGATGAAAATGAATGGTTTAAAATACTTATCAGTAGGGTTCATGACCAATTCATATGGATTGGTAGCCAACCTGTAAAGATATGCAGTGACCTAATTCATGAGATTACCGATTTAGACAACACTGAAATTATACCCATTACAGAGAAACATGTCAAGAAGGAAGTCAAAACCCTAACACACTCAAAGTGGGATAAAAGGGCAACGACAATAAACGATATTTTCCAACAAGATGTAAGGTTGATTGCAATGATACTTGGTTATAAATTTTTCTAAAGCAGCAGACCTAACTCAGTATCCGCTGGAGTTATTGTGATGGTATGGAGAATGATAAAAGAAAACACACAATACAACCTATGTGAGGTATTGGAAAAACAATTTCTTGAGAATGTAAAACTTATGAAGAAGGAAAGAATGAAGACTTTTAGGTTTGGATCATTATTTATACACATGTTCATTCACATTGAACATAAGTTTCCTAGTCTACACCCTAGTGCCTAGAAAGCTGGAGTTCCTACTGGTATACTAATCTCATAGAGTTACAGAAGACATAACACTACTTGGGTAGATGGAGAACTATTTGCAATGATTAAAATTCTACAAAGACAAATGAAGAGTAGATACAGACTTCATGAGGACATTGTTGAGAAGTACAAGGCCACAATTTGTTTTATGGTTGAAACAGACTATGTATGTTTTGAGGCAGTGACCCCTAGAAAGAAATGGTGTTACCCTATGGGATATGAAGTGAGTTCGGAAGTACTCACCATGCAAGTGGAACATATTCTTGCATCATAAGTTGATACATCAAAAGAGAGATGGGGAACATATGAAGAAAAGTCACAGAAGGTAAGAGAAGAATAGAATACAGGACAGAGGAAGAGAAAGATTGCTAATCTTATTCATGAGTGTCAAATAAAGGCTAGTCTATCTGAGGAAGAACTAAAAAATATGAAGAATAAGATGGCAGATAGATCCCATGGAGTAGCTAGTGGAATCTCAAATACCCCTTCCACCCCTAAAGTAATTATGGTTGATAACACACCTCTACCACAGCAGTAGGTAGAGAAAGCAAAGGAAGTTACTCCTAGAGTAACTAGATCTAGCATGCAGACAAAAGAGAATAATGCAGTTGAAGAAGAGAAGAAAACTAAGAAGAATAAGGAATGGAAATTTGACATTAAAATTCTGAAGAAAAGAGAAATTGAACAAGGAAAATTGGTTTTAATTGACAAATATTATGAGAGATATGAAGAATCAGATAAACTAAAGATTGAAGACATTGTGATAGATCACATGCTCAGTTTCAAAAAGACACTTTTGGAAGTTGAAGGAAGCATACCCTCAGATTTATATACAAAATTGGAAAGCAGAAAATATTTGGCACAAGCTAAAGATTGTCAGATTAGAAACAAACAGATTGATGACATGCTACTTGTGTTATCCATACAAGAGAGAGATATGATAGTCAAAGAATTTTGAGGACAAAGGCTAGATTACTAAAGATAATGGTGAGGAAATATGATGAAGTAGCTGAGGAAACTCAGAAGGCACTTGAGAAGATACTGTTGAGAACTACTTTTGTCAAGCCCCAACCTCCTAAAATAGATTTACCTACACAATTGGGAATGGATGATAGCACAAAGAACATAGAGACTAATGATGAAGAGATTAAAAGAGACACTACTACATATTTCTATGTTTCTGGTGTGGCAGTAACACTAGACCCCTCACAAGATGAGAAATACTCTTTTTCAGGAATCATGGACACTTCTATTGCTGATGAACCAGAGAAGGAAGAGGAGACTAAGAAAGATGAGTAGAAAGAGGATGAAGGATAGAGACTAAGAAAAAAGAAGATGAGAAGGAAGAGGTAACTTTTCCATCTAGCTTATTGTTGGCAAGTAGTAATGTAAATGTAGATAATATGGATTAAGATGAACTGGTGAAACTGGAATTCACCATACTGAACAAAGCAAAGGATAAATCAGTATAGAAAGGAGATAAGAAAACAAAGGTGATTTCAAGAGCTATTGATATTGTTAATAAATTGCTTCCAGTACCCTTAGTATTCCAAAACAAAGATGATATCGAGAACTTGAAAGTCACACTTGATGAGTTTGATGGCCACTTTGAAAATTTGCTGAAGAATATAGAGGAGAAAGTAGAGAAAACATATGAAGAGAAGAAGCTGATAAAGGTATGAAATTCCATCTCGTGGGACTTAGGAGTTGTGAAAACATGTTTGGTAAATGCAAAGAACTACATTTCACATGGGAGAAAGTTATTTGGGTACAGCATGAATCCTATCAGACACATTCAAGATGTTGAAGATATTATTTCCAAGGAAAGGGAAAATTTGAATAGGCTAATGGATGGTTGTGAAACATCTTCATAGTCCACTATAGAGTTAAACACGGAAGTGACAAGGATATTGGCTAAGATCAATGTATTGGAGAATGAGAAGGAGAGAGTACTAAACATATTTAATTTGTTGAGGAACTTCATTACTCCAAAGATATCAATACTTGAGGCACATTTGATAGATCTAGAAAATACTACAGATTCATTGGCTAAAGGCCTAGCCAAAGAATTGAAGAATTTTGAAACTACATCTTTTGCATTGAATGAATTGATTCATATAAGTCAGATTTTGTTTAAGACATGGAGCACTGAAGTGAAGATTTTGGAAGATTCCTTCCAAGACATTCTAAAGCTAGTGAGAAAGAAGTGATACTTATATGTATGCACCTTTGTCATTTTTGTCAAAGGGAGAGAAGAGAAGAGAGAACAAAAAAAAATGAAGAAAGAAGAGAAGAGAGAACAAAAATGAATGAAGAAGAGAAGAGAGACTATTTTTGGAACACTTAGTTTTTTTTTATGTTAAGTGTTGCCATCAATGCCAAACGGATTGATTGTTGGAAAGTGATCAATTTGGGTAAAATGATTCACTTTTTGTTTTTTAATTTATGGAAACACATCTAGGTTGAAGATCGATTGTTTTGAAGTTAAGCTTTGGTATGTCCAAAATTGACTAAGTACAGGAATAGAGGTACGATATTGTTTTGGATATCGAAGATAAAGATCGATGAATTAAGGCATGCAAGCTTAGTGGAAGACAGTATGAATTATGTCTAACATACACCTAAGATCAATTTTCATTTGGTTAAGTTTATGATAAGTTATAAGGATTTGAAGATAGATAGACAACAGAGAACAGTGACACAGAGCAGATGGACATCAACGAAGAATAAGGGAGTATGAATTGGACTCCAAGGAATCAAAGTTGTATTTTTGTTATTGATATTATATAATTTTATTATGCAAGAGCACTAACTATGTTTTAATATTTACTATATTAAATGTATTGTGTATTGAAGGCTGACTAAGTACTATTTGAAATATTCATTCTGTGAGCCGACTTTGTAAAGTTAAAAGATATATATGTAAGATCTATTTTTGTAAAGATTAAGAAGGAATGTATGGCACATGTAGAAGAGTGAAGTGAAGAGAAGACATGAAAATAGAAGAGAAAAGAATGGTAGAGCTATAAAGGAACTATCAAAGTATATGTGATGCTTTTTTTTGTTCATGACTGAGAACCTTTTGTAATAGAATTACATTGTAAGAGTTGTAAGCTCATTGGCCCCTAACAGGGTGTTGTGAACCTATAATAGGGTTTTTATTCCTCTAATAGGGAAATTTACTATGTAATATTCAGCTCATAACAAGGTTAGGTCTCCTTATAGGGAAATTATACTTTAGTGCATGCTTGTGGGTATCATTCCCACTGGGGTTTTCCCTTGGCCATGGTTTCCTCATAAACAAATCATGGTGTTATGAGTTATGTGTTATTTTTTTATGTTTTTTCCTTTACTAAAATTGTATGGTTAATGTTCAAGTGGTTAAAGAATTTAATTAACTGTTATAATACTGATTCACCCCCTCTCTCAATATTATTCAATCCTAACAAATAGTTCATCAATAATTCATTAAGAATCTCTAATATATATTTGACTTCCGCATGGTAAATTAATGTTCATTTGTATGCCTTCAATCTTTTCATCTTTCACCCAGGTCACTCCATTTTAATTTTATAACTTGTGAAACCCTGGATGCAGACAATGTCAACATATCAATCGATAATAAAAAAACCCTCAGTTGACAAGAAAATATTAAATAATAAAAAATATAATATGCAACGACGAATAAAATCCTAGTCATCAGTGCCACTTGGGCATTTTGTCCTTTATATTTGTCAGAGACACGCGGAATCATCGCGCAATGCCTTGATGAATAAATCTCATGCATCTTAACTTTAAACCATTGCGCCAGTCATCAATCTTCTCCATCCTTAAACATCTATTTAGAAATTTTATTCCGTCGTGGGCCTAGGTTCTAACATGAAACATGTGTCATGAACACACAATGGCTTGATGATTAACATTCGTGCTTCTTTGACTTAAGTCATTGTGCCTACCGTAGGATATTCTGAAACTTGTCTAATCTTTATGAATCACCTTTATTACTCTTGGGGCCCAAATCTATGACATAAAACATGTGTCGTTGAGGCTCATTCCCTTAAAGGTTAAAATATGTTCATCTTTTCATTAAGCGATTATGACGACCGTTAGATAAAAAAGTACTTGTCTGCTCTTTACTTTAATCTTTGACTAAACCCTTAACTACACTTCAACCTTGGGTTTACAAATCCCTCTTGGTTGCCAGGTCACAATATCATTTTCTTAACTGTGATTATCTTATGAGATAACATGACCAATATAATCTTGAATTCACTGAAGAATTTGTTAATTCTGGGTCTGGTTACGAGACAATGTGACCATCGTTAGATTTAAACAGGTTCAAACTAAAATCAACGGATGTCATTGAGTCACTGAAGTATCTAAGAATATTCTCTTTTATTATTAGACCACATGAACAAAGGATGTCTCCTAGTCACCAAGTAAAAAGGAATATTCCATTTTGATCTGGAGATAATGTGAAAACCACAAGATCAATCAAAATCCATGGCCTAGATCTAATCTCTAAATCTTTGACTTAACCTCGATATCATCTGGCGATCACACAACTAAGGCAAAAAGATATCCTTGCGAATAACTCTGAGTTTGATCACGAGATAATGTAAATGAATGATCTCAAAGTCACAAGAAGATTTCATTAACCTAAAATTTGTCACGAGCCTTCACACCAATCATTGGATCGAAGAAAGATTAGATTATGATCGACAGTCTGCGGGTAATCTCCAAGACTTATGAGAATATTCCCTGTCAAAAGATTTTAAAATGAATAAGAGGTCGTGGGAAAGATAAACAATGGCTAGGAATTTGAATTCAAATATATGCAAGCCGAGAGTCATAACAGGAAAGACTTAACTAGAAGAAATAAAAGAAACAAGATAATCATAAAAAAAAGAGCATAAACATATTGATAAATGCAGGGGATACTTCCCTTAACCGTTATTAATGCAATTTTGATCTACAAATTTGGGTAACACTAGTGGCTCTTTCTAGGGATGTGCATTCATACCTGAACATAGCAAGAATCCTATCTATCTTTGGAAAAGTAGACCATTAGCAGAACAAAAAAATATAATACAAACTATATAAATAAGGAAAAAATAACTCGCCTTTACAATATTTAAGAGAAAAAAGGTTTAAGATACTGACCATGTATAGGAAGTTCATGAGGGTAACCTTCCAGATCCTATAAAAGATAATAATTCTCACCTCCCTTACTGATGATAATGAAAGGGTCTACCCATGATGCAATGAATTTTCCATGTTTGCCTTCGTCTTGATCTCTTACATTCCATCTCAAAACTAGATCTCCTTCCTAGAATTTTCTTTCTGTAGTCTTCTTGTCAAACAAAACCTTCACTTTCTGTTGTAACTCATGATTTCTCTCTCGAGCCTGGTTTCTCATCTCATCCAATTCTACAAGCTTAAAGAATCTATCTCCCATGAAATCCACTTCTTCCCATTGTTCTTTATTTATAAACTTGTATACTGGAAACAAATTATTCAATGTTAAATGAGCTTTCTTTCAATAAACAATTTCATATGGCGCATATCCAGTATATTTATTGATTGTAATTTTGTCTTCCCAAAGTGCCAGGGGTAATTTGGAATCCCATACTCTCTTGTTGTTACTCAACATTCTTTTGATAATCTTCATTATGTTCTTATTGCTATATTTAGCTTGGCCATTTCCTTGAGAATGATAAGGAGATGAATAAGAAATCTTTATCCTATATTTCTCATGAAACTCAACAAATTATGTAGATCTAAAACACAAAGAATTATCACGAACAATTTTATGAGGAACACCAAATCTTGTCAGTATATTTTCAGCCAAGAACTTAATCACCACTTTACTGGTAGCTTGTCTAGTAGGTATAGCTTCTACCCAATTAGTAAAATAATCAGTAGCCACCAATATCCATTTATTCCCACCATTGGAAGTCTCAGTGATCTCTTCTATGAAGTCTATTCCCCACATTTCAAATGGTTCTTCAGTAGACATAGGATCTAGAGGTAATGCACCATTGTATCTTCATTTTCCTGAGAATTTTTGCCATGCTTCACACTTTTGAACATATGCATGAAAATCCTTAAATAGAAAAGGCCAATAATATCCTGTATTTAATATCTTATGGGCAGTGGTTTTTTCTGAAAAATGTCCTCCACATTATCCATCATGAAGATCCTTGAGGGCTTCCTTTGATTGATACTTATCTAGAAAAAAAAGGAGTATACCATCAATTTTTTTCCAGTATAAATCACCTTGGATTAAGACATACTTAGATGCCTACAATTTCAATGTCCTTTTCTTGTTATCATTTAGATTGTCTAGACATTTCATATGTTTCAAGAAATACACTATGTTAGTATACCAATGGAATCTTTCAATACTAGTATGAGTTTCACTTAACTCCATTTGATTTATCTGTAATGCATCCATATTAGATTGTTCCATTAGACTTGCTAATCCTTGTCCTTTGATAATTTTAGTGATCTAAATTTCTATATCAAATTCTTGAATTTGATTTACCTATCTGCATCTTCTCCCAGTAACCTCTGATTGTCTGAATATATCCTTTATTGCAGCATTAGGAACATAAGATATTATTTTTTTCCCTACCAGATAAGGCCTAAAATATTTCACTGCTTTTAGAAGTGCATAAGCTTTCTTTTCATTAATATCATAATTCAATTCAAAATCTTGAAGAGTTTTACTGAAAAATATACTGGTTGTTCATATCCTTCACTATTCTTTTGTAACAAGACAACAGCAATGGTATGATATGAGGCAAAGGAAAATAATTGAAAAGGTTTACCATAATCAGGAGATTTAAGGACATGGACTTCCTTGATTTCCTTTTTGATATTTACAAATTCTTCCAAGGCTTTGTTTGTCCATTTCAAATCTGCACCCTTCTTCAACATTACTGCAATTGGTTTAATTATTTTTGAGAAATTGGGAACAAACCTCCTCACAAAGTTTATCTGTCCAAAAAAGGACTGAATCTTTTTAAGATTCTTTGGGATCTCAATTTTATCAATTTCTGCTATCCTCTTAGGATCTATTCTTACCCCATATTTGGATACAATATATCCTAATAATTTTCCTTTAGTGACAGCAAAATGACATTTCTTTGGATTCAATGATATGCCATATTCAAGAGATCTCTAAAAAATTTGTTCCAAATGTTTGCAATGATCTTCTACTTTTTTTGAATAGGCAATCAAATCATCCTGATATACCATAATAATCACATCAATAAAATCTTCAAAAGCAAAATCCATTGCCCTCTGGAAAGTAGCTCCTGCATTGGTGAGTCCAAAAGGAATTCTAGCATATACATAGGTACCCCATGGTGTAGTAAATGATGTTTTATATTGTTCTTCTTCTTTAACCTTTACCTGATTATACCCTGAGAAACCATCCATCATTGACAACAATTCATTCCCTATAACCTTTTTCAATAATGCTTCCATGTTTGGGAGTGCATAATTATCTTTTACGGATGATATATTTAGATTCCTGAAATCTACACAAAGTCTAATATCACCATTATTTTTTCTGACAGGCACCAGATTAGAAACCCATATTGAGTGTCTGATTGGTTTGATTATACTGACATCCCTCATCTTAATTAATTCATCTTTCATCTTGGGAGCCAAAGTAGGGTTTATTGGTCTCTACCTTTGTCTGAATGGTTTGGCATTAGGCTTCAATGGTATCTCATGTTGAAAGCTATCCTCTCGGTAAGCCTTAAGGTCATCATAAGACCAGGAAAATACATGCCTATATTTTCTCAGCAATCTAATGATATCAGCTCTGATCTTAGTGGTTAAATTTTTTTTCCACAAATACTTCCCTTTGGGTCTCTTCATTTCCCAAATTTATCTTTTCTACATCATCCATTTTGACATCAGTGTTCATCTTGTCTAATATTGAGTCCTTGCTATCAAACAATCTTTCCATCTCTACAAGACCTTTTGGGAATTTATTTATTTTGAGTTGAATAACCTCTTGTCCAAAAAATACTTCTTTTCCATCCTTTGTCTCAACATGAGCATTAGAGTCTATCAATTGATCTTCATACTCTTGTTCGTATGCTAAAATTTTTATTATATCTCTGTCATCTTCAAAAACATGCCAGTTTTTGATGTTTTCAGGTATAGCAGGCCTAGTTTTAATCTCAACTTGAACAAGGTCCTCATAGGGAATATGTTGACATGACTTTGTGACCGGTCTCATCAATAGATGGAAGTTGTCACCGTGAACCGAGGTACCGGCCAACTTTTCCTGTAAAGGTTTTCTAGGGAATAAATTCTCTGGGCCTTCAAGCACCTGAGTGTTGGGTCTCAATAGTGTGGGAGCTAAGTTGGGTGTGTGACTATTTTGTTCGGGGGGATAGATGGTTTTTTGGCTTGTGTTCTATGTGGATTTCATTTTTAGGTCAGGGTTTCCTGCAAGCATGCACTAGTTTACCAAATAAACTTCAAAAGATATGCCAGGGTTAAGAGTTCATTCGTTCTACTTATAGTTATGCTAAATATCTCAAACATCAACCATGCTCTAATGAACTATACTAAATACTGAACATATAAAGAATGAGTGATTCGTACATATTCAATAGAAAGTGAAAAGGAGGTCGTTAATCTACTTAAAAAACTAGAGAAGAGGACATTAGAAACATACAACACAAAAGAATGTTAACTCAGATATTTGAATGCCAACAACATCATTTCCAGAACTCTTCCTTCTTCATTAACAAGTTTCTAGCATCACTGGTGTGTACATCCATGGCTCCAAGAGAACATCTAACTACTGAGAACTACTAAGAACTACCGAGCATTGAGCTCTGCAACTACAAGAAATGAAATTCTAAAAGCTAATAGTATCGACTGTAAAATCATCAATTTTGTCAACCCTTGAAATGAGGTCAGACTTGTTATTTATACACATACTTGCCCTAAATTTTAACCTAATCTAACTATACACTCAATCCTAAAATACAATATCTGCTGGCCAGTACTACTTGCACCACTTACAATCACCTCAAAAAGAGAAGAGGTCTGAAAAATTGACAGAAGAAGACAAGAAGAAAGGATGGAAGAATCAGCCTCGAGAAGAGTGATGGAGAAAGAATAGAAGAAATCTTATATTCCCAAAGTTCAAGGCTACATGCCTCATTAATGAAAAATGTAGCTCACTATCTTTGATACACTAGGTAGTTAATGTTGGAGTGGCACCTTGGCAAGATCACCTATCAGAGCCATCCCTCTATCTAACATACCTTACCGGAGTCACCTACTTTCTGACACCCTTGTTGACTATTGGATAATGACCGGTCGACTCTAGGGAACCTGGACATGGATCACTAAAAGAATACAAAACTATTGGATTTGGAATTCTGGAATCTGGGGCTTACGCCCAAGGAATAATTTATGCTCAAAATACATCCTATTGGTGAAAATCCCTAGAATCTGGAGAACTTTACTATCCCTTACTATTCTTGAATGTCTTCAAAACTTGGCTTATGCCATATTCATCTATGTCCTTGATTCTATTCCACCGATCACGGACAATTCCAAACTTTTCTTCAATATCTCTGGCCCCTTTCCAGAATTCATCTACTATTTTCACAGTGTCATGAGCTCGGAGCATCATCTTAGATATTCTTGACAACTTCCCTCTATCAAAGTCTCCGGCAGACTGGTATCGGGACACCATCAACTCATCATATTTACTAAGGACATAATCCTCTGGGGCACATGTTCCAGTGGTGAAGGGGTCAACTTGTGACACCCTTCCAATGAATGCTTTAAATAGGTCCAAAGGATACTAGACCACTGTGAATTTCTCTTTTAAGTTCGTGACTAGTTGCTTGCATACCTCAATTTTGAGGCCAAGTCTGGAGTACTCAGCCTGGAATATTTCAAATGTTCCTCTCCCAAAATTCCCACCTTTGTGACAACCTTTTCTCTAGAGTTGATGACTTCATCTAATCTAGTCTTCCACCCTTCATATTTCTCTAAGTCCTCTTCCCATAGGACAATGGCATTGGTCACTTGGCCCAAGAGATTTTTGGCCAAGTAAAGGTCCAAGAGTGCTACATCCAAAAATTGCCTTATGACCTTGATCTATTTGGCAATCCACCCATCCACAGCCTACGCCTTTTTCTTCATGGCCCTAAGAGCATCTATGTCACCCGATGGAAGTGGTGGTTTGAACACAGAGACTTCTGAATGGATTTTGGCCAGTGGTTGTGTAAGCTCTGCTAAAAGCCCAAGGATATTTTCATTCTTCGCTCTTTCCTCCTTCAACTTCAGTGTTTTTTTATCATACCGGGTTTCCACTACCTGGGTTTCCTCTCTTAGTAGGTTTAGCTCTCCTTGCTTGTCTCTCCTCCCTAGAGGCACCTCTATGATTGCATAATCTTCAGCCCTTGCAGCTTCTGCATCTGCATCTGGGGGATGTGTTGCAATTATAGCAACTGTGCTTCCTCCTAGACTGGTCTTGAGGGTATGGACAGTCTAGGATTTTTTAGGCTTCTTGGCCTCTGCGTTCTGGACCATCATCTTGGCCAAGGAGAAGGGAACACCTATGGCTATTGCTAGGGCCTTCCTTTTTCTAGATTCCACCAGCTATTGTGGTAGCTGGGGAAGTTTTGATACCAAGGCCTGGGTGTTGGGGCTCCCTTTAGAGTCTGGCGGTGCATTCTTGGTATCTGCAATTTTGTGGGGCTCTTTCTCCTTTTCTTGTTCTTGTTCCCACTCTCTAGAATCTTTAGTGTCCTTCACCCTATTGGTGTCCTTATCTTTGATGTCTAGGACCTCATCTCTACAGGCATCAGCATCACCTGTATTATTGAGGATTTCCCCATCTTTCTCAGCATTTGTCAAATCAACATTTATGTCTTCAGGGATTCTCCCCTCATCTTGTTGTTGTCATTATTCTTCAGCATCACTTGTCAGAACATCGTTCTCCATTGGAACATCCTTCAGAGGTGGCAGAGGTGTCTAGCCAATGTTTTACTATTGGGCCGCTGAGACCACCTCGCTGAATGTACTCTGGAGCACTTGGTCACTCGAAGTAACCAAAGGCATTTGGAGCGTGATGGTCGGGGGTACGATTGGTCTTGTAGGTCTAGTTTCCCCAGTTTTTAGTTACTCGTCATTGATTTGCCTTGAACCTATCTTAGTCCCTTGGACCAGTGTTTCCTCCTGCTCAGGTTCCTTTTGTGCTTCTTCCCAGGTCTCCTGCTCTGAGGCAATTTCTTTTTTCAGGATTTCTTCCTTGGCGGGGGTCCTTTCCTTCTCTTGGGCAGAAATTTCTTCCACCGCCTTATCTGTCTCCCCATGCAGGTTCATGAGCTCATTTGTCTTGAAGATGTTGTCAAAGTCATCATGCGGGGAAGAGATCTCTGAAATATAATCTAGTTTAGGGGAGTCCAAACTAACTTCTACTAGGGGAACATTGGGCATGCCAAGGCCCGTGTCTATGCTTGGGGGATGGGCTACCTTCTACTTCTTTTCTTTGTAATGGGGCCCTGACATCCAGAATATTTGAAGACTCTACCTTGGTGAATTTCTTCCTTCTCATTAGTGTTTCCAATGTGGGAGATCCTACTGGGTGAGCAGATCCCACTAGAGTTGCGAGGAGACTACAGGAAAGCTGGGCGCTTATCTTTTGGCTAGTCATCCTAGATGCCTCCATTTGTGCATGAATTTGTGCCATCATGGGGAGCGGACTATGGGAAGGCACTTGGGCTAGAAAAATTTGTTTCTCCTTCCCTTTTCTTTTGCTTGGTCTCACGGCTCTAGAGGTCAAAGCAGACCTCTGCACAATTGGGCCTTTACAGATGCTCCTCGGACACACCCGCTCAAAATACTTATGACTATTATCAATAATGGGGCAACATACATATTCAATTGTTAGGTTCTCTCATGTGCCCCAATCTACCAGAGGGAGATTCAATTTTTTGATCCCCTACTCTTTATATGATGGGTCCTCCAGAGGCTCATCATCTGTGAAATCTTTCAGAAAGCACTGAAGGTTAAGGGCCTTCATTAAACCTTTGGACATCCGGGAGTGCCATCGGGCCCAGAGATCAAAACTATCCTGGAAATCTACCCAAAAATCTTTGATATCATCTTTGTGCAACACGGATGCCTGGGGAAATGGCTCCCTTATTTTCCCATTGGATCAAAATTACTTCTGGTATGGTGGAATTCTGCTAGTCCCAGACTCTTTAACTCATTTTCAGCCTCTTTGGCCATCGCGAGACTACAAGAATAGTTCCCACAAATGATCGAGAATGGAATTGATATGACCTTTTTCAAGGCAAAGAATGCATGAAGCTCTAGGATTTGCCTATTTAACTCCAAAAAAATAATCCTATCCCCACAATGCCTGGGGAGTAGGTAGGGTTTCCCAGAGAAGCCAGTCACCCGAATGTATGTATGCTACTAGAATTGAATAAAATAATTTTTGTAAGTGCTTACCAGGTTCATCACCTCCTGCGACAACCAGTACCTGGTGTCCTGAGTAAGTGTTAAAATGTTGTGGTAAATGAATGCATCATTCACCCTACAAAAATTAGGGAAGCTCAGTTCCCACTGAACCTGGGGATAAGTTTCCCATGGAACCAACTGGTTGGGCCCATTCTCAAGAATTCCCACTGTCTGCAATCCCCAAAAAGTGGGTCTTTGTTGGGCCAGTGCCCACAATACATAGGATGTCATGTAGAATTTTGAATTCTAGAGGATGCTCTTTAGTTGTGCATCTACATGATTGGCGATGATAGCCTCCCATTTGAAGGTCTAACTATGGGTGGTGATGTAGTAGAGGAAGTAATACATCCATGTAAAAAATTCTCAGGCATGGGGATCTTCGAAGAGCCTGCACAAAAATATGATTCCCACCTAAATGCACTCTTTAAAGTCACCGCGGGGAATCTCCAGCTTCATCTTTTTATAGTCCCTTCTCGGGGACTTCAACCAATGAGTATTGAGATGTTTTCAGGTGGGAAGGGAGGCTTCCTCAAACTCCTTTACTGATATGGACTGGGAGATAACAATAGCTCCCTTGAAGGGGGATCCCTAGCCCCAAAGAAAAAGTGGCAACATCCAAATTGACAATGGGCATTGGGTATTGTAATGGCAGAGGATCAACAAGAAAAACAACCCAGGTGGGAGAATTGTAAAGCATCGATAGTTGAATGATTAGCTTCGGTGCTTGCACCGAGCAGGGAAAACTCACAACCTTGATAATTTTGGAGGCAGCCACGTAATTCACCATATCATCTTCGGTGGCCCTTTGTTGGTATATGGTTTGAACTAGGCTCTATATTTCAGCCCATAGTCCAGGCTTAGTATCTATGATTTCCTACAATTTGGAGTCCATTTGCACCCCACAAGAACACCCTCCTTCGGGTACTTGGAGGTTAACGGGAGTTTGGCCAACATCTTTTCTGCCTTCTCTTTCGTGGCCACTCGAGTGGAGGTGGTTGGAAGCTTTAGACTTCCAGGAGGAGTTGTCACTTCAGACATGATGGATTATCTGCAACCTGCAAGACCAGAGAACCGTCAATATATAATATGATAGAAATACAGTGTTTAATGGACTCCAGGGAATTCACCACCATCTTGCACCTGACAAGGTATTAGTACGCATCAAAATCCTAAAATATCAAAAGTTAACAAGGATCAGATTCTGATCAACACTCGGGGGTTCCAGGGTATCAGTTTAGGCATAAAAAATGGGATAAATACCCAGGGAATTCTCAACACCTAGAGTCCGTAGAATCTAGTCATTGTCGATGTGACCGGTAGTGAGTCATACTTGGCTGACATAGGTTATCACGTGGACATGCAACATATGGTGTGAAGACTCTTAATTTTGATAAGTGGGCTGACATGATGGAAATAAATGCTAGATGGGATTTCATTTGAATTCCCACTCATGGGAGATTGATCCTACTATTAAGGTGATAGGACAACAAGAGAGAGAAAAGCTACCATGGCTTGAACGGGTGAGGTGCCAAGTTCGAACCAGACAGGCACCATGAGGGTGAGATAAATAATTTGGTTTGGATGTGAAAGGGCATGGAAATCTCACCACAAAGAAGGAAGGATATACATGGAATATACAAATTTACAAAGGGTCAAAGCACTGCGAGGGCCGAAGCACAACTCACAGGCTGACCGAAAATGAGCCTATGTACAACTATTTATAGAGAATTACAGAATGTACAAGATATATACAAAACCTACTAATTTACAACTTCACAGAGGGTGGACAACCCTCTAGCAGAGCCATCCCACCAATGGGAGGCAATGATAGGAATAAAGCCAGAAAAAAATAAGCAAAACAGAATACACGACAAAAAACCAAACACAAAAATGAAAACCAGAAACCACACTAGAAATCATGAAGGAGAACTAGAAGGGCCTACCTAAAAACATGGAGAATGCATGAAGAAGAGCATGGGAGGCAGTCTCTAAACTAGGAAGCTTCAAATGACTACTAACACACCACCATGAATTACTGCAAATCAATCGTTAATCACAGAGAGAAAAATGTTGTCTAATCGCCTTAATCATCGTTGAATCTCTCTAATCGCTCTGATTATTTTGATCGTGGTAAATGTAAAAAGTGACCGGTGAAACCTATTTATACCCTAGTGTAAAAACACATTGCTTTCCTCTACAAACCCTAAAAAAATGCAATCCTCGAGTCTGGAATTTGGCTGACTCAAAGAAGACAAACACCCTGGGACCGAGTCCCAGGCCAAAGAGAACCAAAAAGAAAAGAAATGACCCTCACAAAAGAAAATCCCAGAGGGAAACAAAAGGAAACAAAAGGAAAACCAAGGAAAAGCAAAAATAAAAAAGGGGGACCCAATATTTTGCCTAAAAAATGTAGCAACGGATATACAAGGCATAACAAATGGTGACTCACTGGGACGAATGCCTTAGCGTATTCGAGAACTTCAAAATCTATGGTTAGTAAAACTAGATTTAATCTTTACTGGTAGCATTCTGCTTATAAGGTGCGAGGTGTCTGAGAAAATCTGACTCATCATTGATTCAATCTTTTGGTCTTTCATCAGCTATGAGGTGTGTGCTTTGAAAGAAAATCAAGCCGATGATTTCTGAGAGAAGTAGAGAGGAGGTACTAAATCAATCAGGCCAAAGTCATCCTATCTTGTACATTTCCCCCAGATACCAAAATTATCTATTCTTCAGTTCTTTTCTTTTCTTTTCTTTTGAATTTTGGAAGGCGGTACTTCTTTCACCGTGAACCTTAAGATTAGCTAATTTTCATGGCGGTACTTCTTTCACCTTGCCACCTAATTCATAGTGATGAATAGGAGAGAATGTTCTAGACCTAGGATATTTTTATGATTTTCAGACTTTGCCAATAACCAGTGCAACCGATCTACTCTTGAGGACCACACGATTACTTGCTTCTTAGATTTTCTGTTAACCAATGTCCAGACTTTCAAGATATGAATCTGATGAAGATTACTTATAACCTATTACCATATGTACAAAACAACTCCTAAGTGTGGAAAAATTCCACCATGCTAACAGTAGATTCCAAACTACCCAAAATGCATAAGGTACCATTCCAGGGACTAGATGTCATGTGAAGCATACCTGTCTACAAGAAGAGGGAAACACGCTGGGAACCCAGGAAAAAAACATAAACCAAAAGAAAGCCAAAAACAAAGGCAAACACAAAAAAGGAAGACGGTCCTAGAGGATGGCTGAAAAACTATTTAAAAGGACAAGGCACTCCAAACGGAGCACCAAGAAAGATATTTACAAGATAGAACTTTACATATAATACAACTTCAGACAAACTTACCACCTACCTTATTTGAAATATTGCTTGAGAAACTATCCATTGATAGGAAATGGGATGGCCTCTCGGGTCATAGTATTGAGGCAATAAGTATTTGCCCCATATATCTCAGATATCAGATATGGTCCAAGCCAGAGCCATTGGAACTTAGTGTGCTTTCCCTTCTTTTCCCGGGCCTTGTCCCACAAGAGGACCAAGTCTAAAATCTTAAAGGCCTTGTATTGGGCCCTTTGGTCAAACCATTGTTTAACTACTACTTGGTGATGCGCAAAGTGTTCTAGTGCTATGTCTCTTTGTTCCTCCATTCTTACCAAGTTCAGAAGCCAAATTTCCACAATATTATCCTAGTTGCTAAATTCTTGCATAAATTGTAAGACCAAGATTTGTAAGTTGATAGGGAATACTGGATTTTGGTTGTAAACCAGTTGAAATGGAGATGTCCCCAGGGCTGCCTTTATTCTGATGTGATCCACCCAGAGGGAGAACCTAAGCTTTTGGTGCCAGTCTTGGGGGTTCTATTCTAACAGAAGTTTGATTACCTCCAACAGATTTTTATTGGTGGATTCAGCCACACCATTACCCTGGGGGTAGCAGTTGCTGGAGAACTTTAAGATGATCTTCCTCTCGTAGGTTCATTCAAGTAATTGCACCAAAGAAAATGTTGGACCATTGTCACACACTATAGTGAATTCCATTTCAAAATGAGTGACTATGTTTTCTTCCATGAATTTAATAACTACATCTACCATATTGTTTTTGCAAGGAATCACTTCAGACCACCAGGTGTAGTAATCAGTAGAAGTCAAAATATACTGGTGGTTGGCAGATGAGTTGGGGTTAATTTCCTTAATGAAATCAAATGCCCATTGGGTGAAGGGTCTAACTTCAAATGTTGGCTGCAAAGGCATGGTTGGGTTTCGCTCATGATGCGCCATCGTTTGGCAAGTGTGGGATCTCCTAACGTGAGTATAAACATCTTTGAAGATGAAGGGCCAATAGTATCTAGCCTGGAGAATCTGGTGGGAAGTGGCATCAGCTGAGCCATGCCTGGTTCCAAACTTCCTATTAAATTCTTCAATTAGTTTAGCAGCTTGGTCCCTATCTATGCACCGGAGGTATATCCCTTCATAATTCCTATGAAAAAGTGTTCCATTTTTTTATCATGAAGTGTGCGATTTTTAACCGCTGGGTGCGACATTTGTTTTGGGGAAGCCCCTTCAGGAATATTTTGTTGAGAAATAGGTACACCATATCAGTATACCATGGGTCTTGGGTGACGGACTCCACTATGTAAGTTTGGCATTCAATGTCTGGAGTTCCTTTCACCATTGCTCTACATAGTCCCTAGCCTGAGACTATCTTCATAGGTTGCATTTCTAGATCATATTCTTGGATTATGGCCATCCATTTTCCTCAGCATTCGCCCAATTCACTCTGACACAGTAGAGACCTCACAACCTTGTTTGAAATGATAGCGTGCACTTTTCTTCAGAGGATATAGTGCCATAATTTCTTCATAGTGCAGACTAGAGCAAAGGCCTGCTTTTTCAAAGATGAGTATTGGACTTCAGTGTTCTTGAAGGGGGAGCTCATAAAAGAAATAGATGATTCTTCCCCTTTGACTTTATGGGTTAGGACTACTACTATAGAATGCGGGGAAGCAAAGGAGTATATGTGGAATAGGAGGGAATAGTCCAGTCTCACCAGGACTAGTGTCTCCACTATAGTTTTCTTGATCTGAGAAAATGCTCGCTTTGCTTTAAGACTCCACTCAATCTTCGTGTCTTTCTTCACCATATCATTGAGTGGTTTTACTATCTTGGTGAATCCAATAATGAATCACTGGACAAAGATTATCTTTTCAAAGAAATACCTCATTTCTTTCTTGTTGTCGGGCATCTGTAGATTCAACAATGCTTCAACTCTCTCGAGGTCAATGGATATACCCTTCTCAAAGATGATATGCCCGAGCAGCTTCCCTTTAGTGGCCCTGAATATAAATTTCTTAGGGTTGAGGTAAATTCCATACTAACAACATCTCTCAAAAATTTGGGCAAGGTGGGCAGAGTGATCATGCCTGTCCCAAGAAAAGATGGTCAAACCATCCATGTAGATGATTATACATCTATTAACTAGGCCTTCAAACGCCATTTCCATAGCCTTTTGAAATGTCGTCCCTACATTGATAATGCCAAAGGGAATCCTCTAGAATGCAAATTCTCCCCACTTGGTGGTGAACATCATTTTGTCTCTATCTTTGTATTTAACCATGACCTGGTTATACCCGGAGTACCCATCCAGGAAAGACATCATTTGGGATCCATTCACAATTTTTAATACCTCATCCAACGAGTGGAGAGGGTGATTATCCTTCTTAGATTCCTTGTTCAAATTTTGAAAATCCACACAAAGGCAGATCTTGCCACTTTTCTTTCTTACAAGGATGAGGTTGGCAACCCAAGTTGTGTTCTAGATGGGAAAGATGATCTGGGCTGATAGTAGTTTTTGAACCTCCTAATGAATTAGAGGTTCTATCAATGGGTTTACCAGTCTTTGCTTCTGCCAAAAAGGCTTAGCATTTGGTTTCAATGGGATGGTATGGGTCATGATGGATGTGTCATAATTATTTAGATCCTCATACTCCCACATGATTACATCAATGTATTCTCAAAGAACTGCAAGAATCTTCTCCTTCTCCTCTAGGGAGCAGGAGGTGCCAATGTGCACAAATTTTTCTTCATTGGCCAGGCCGATGTTGATCTTTTCAAATTTTCTTTCCTCAAAGGAGGATGCTATCTTCTCTCATCCCTGGGGGTCCAAGTCAAAGATGCATTCTAGTGCTACCATCCCCTTAGGGATGGTGTTGGTTGGTAAGTCTATGATCCCATCATCTTCTTCGCCCTATCCGGTATCGTCATGATGTCTTTCTTCCACTATCTGATCCTCAAAGACACCAACATTGGCCATGAAGTAAAGAATATGTTGATCATCCTCAAAGAACTAGAAATGAGTGATATTATCTAGGATGGATGGGGTGGGGACCATCTCAATGGAGAACTTCCAGAGTTAGGAGCCAGACATTGGCTCAAGGGTGCTGGTAGACACAGCAAGGGCATCTGGAATGTAGTTTCTTTTATGGGTAATAAGTTCAATGCTGAAAGCATCAAAATATTCAATGAGGATCCATGCCCAATTGTGGTATGTGGCTAGCCTTTTGTCATGACAACTATATTGGCTTCGGACCTGTTTAACAATCAAATCCAAATCACCCATCACCTGGAGGAGGGTGATTCCTTTTCATAGTGTGAATAGGATTCCAAGGACGAGGGCTTCATACTCCGTGACATTGTTCATGCAGTTAAACTGAAGCCAGTAAGATGCAAGGAAGGATCTCCCTTGTGGGTTGATCAGTTCCACTCCAACCTTGCAACCTTATTTAGAGAAGGACCCGTCAAAATTTAGGCTCCATAATTCGTTGTTCATTTTCTGGGGATGGGAAGGTGAAGTGGTGTTTGGATTGATTTTGGGAGGGTTGGGAGGAGTTTCCTCTAGCTCTGATGGCGCATGGGTGAGGTTTCCATTTAGAGAAGCCTTTCATTGGGATTCCTGGAAAGGCGACACATTGGATGTACCACCTAAATGATTGTTGGGTCTGTTAGCTATTTTTCCCTGACCCTGTCAAAGAAAAGGCTAATTAACGAGGATCAAACAAACCCTCCTACACTTCAAGCTCAAAGGCTCAGGCGGGTGTACCTATTGGATTCACTTCTTTCAGTGAATCAGGGGATGGATTCCTGCCCATCACACTTGATATAATAATCATTCACAGCTCTTTAAACAAAAAGGGAAAATGATTTGAATAATTGATTGATGAAGAAACTACCAAAAAGACCAGAGACCAGTGCCTTATCTATTGGGCAACAGAGTCAAACAGATGTGCATTCCCAGAAATTTTCTTCAAAATACTGGGGTCTATCCATGTCTCCATTCCTCTAGCTCTCAAGAGCTCGCCCAGAGCCTCTGGGATCTCTTACTTACCATAAGAGTTAGTGTTTTACCTTATAAACATCAAAAAATGCCATTTCCCAGCCAATGTGGGATATTGAAATCTCACTTCTTTTTACTTTCCTGGGACTTTGAAGAGAACTACTCTTTAATTTCATTGTTTCTCTGCAAATGGAAACCACTATCATCTTTTAAAACCCAGGGTGCCACTTCCTGTGGAGTGATATTTGCAAATTTATGTTTAAAATCCCCACACACTTCCAATTTATCCTCAGATGCCTATCGCATACTCTCTGTGAATGATGGCAATGTCTATGTTGGTCTCTAATATTTCAAACATCTGCAATTTCATCCCTCCAATACTTGCTACTACTGGCACTGCCCTCTCTCATTAATATGTTTGCAGATTCTGAAAACATTATGTCTCTGTTCATCGCATCAGCTGGAAACATTCTTGTTCAAACAGTTCACATCCTCTTTCCATGGTTGCTATTGCGCTGGCAAAGGAAATGGCATGAATTGTTATTTGGCTCCCCCAAAAAAAATAGCGCTGGCTTTCAATACATTATGTCTGCCATTCAGCCAAGACAAAATAGTAATGCCTCTCTGTTTTAAATTCTTCAATACTTGATGTATTGCGCAGACTATACTTTAGTGGGAAAGTTATACTGTTTAATGTTTTTAAACAAAACTCCTTCATGCTAAAACTAGCGCAGGAAATCACATTATTTTGTTTTGAAATTGATTTCCTTCATCTTCCTCATTTGCGCAGACAGTAGACCATGCTGGACTGCAAACTAACCTTTAAAATGAATGTTTTAAAATTTGCCAAACATCCAACATTGTCTGTGCAAATTATTGTTTGAAATGCCCTCCATTGGCAGCGTAGATTCCCGAGTAAGAAAACATTGTGAATTCTCCTTTAAACTTTACAGTCTGCAAATTAGCGCAGCCTCCTTTCCATGATGTGGCGCTAACTTCACATTGTGTTTGTCACTGCATCAATATTTGCTTTCAAAATCAGTCCAAACACTGAATTTAAACTTGGCAATGTTTTAGTTTCAAATCATAATTGGGAGCCTCTAACACACAGAGTGGTTTCTTTAATCACATAAGATGACATTGACTTGTAACAAGTCATGCTACATAGTTCGAGCCTTGTTACTTCTGAAAACCACTTCTTCCACAAATTATCCTGATTATAACCTTTTATGCACTAGATCACAAAACATTTGTTTGGAACTCAAAAGAAATCAACTTTCCATACTTTCTTAAAAATTAATTTCATAAATAACAACTACCTATGAGACTGCCCCTAAAAACTGATTGAAACCAATAATCTGACTCCGGCATTCGGCAAGAAGACTCATTCATCCATAACAAGCATGCAGGTGAAAGGGATCCTCCAGATTTAGTCTCCGGCACAATATGCAACTGATGAAACTTTGCATTTCCAGAATACTATGCAAGTGTGAAATGTTGAATCAGCATAGATCGCCCTTAAGATCGAC